>CAEGAF010184406.1:0-11128 GCA_903067075.1 Micropoecilia bifurca
GATACGTATCGGATATGAGTCACATTCTAAAAGAATCCAACCTGAGCTGTTCACACTGCCATGAAAAGATCGGATACAGGACACATTACGTCAAAACAATCAGAATTGGGTCACTTCAGGCTGCAGTGTGAACGCAGCCTATCTGTCTGGGAAGAGATTAGGCAGTTATACATAGAGCAATTTAAACATTGTTTAACAATGTTGGTTGGATGTGTAAAATTTGTTCTAAAATTTCTAGAATGAATTAATGAAAATGTTTTTTCAATCTGATTTTCATCTGTTGTAACACTTTTTTTTTTTTACATTGTTTAGAGTAGGTAACATGAAATTACAAACACAAGTGAAAGTATGAACTGAAACACAACGGCTTACAGCAGCGGGTTACGGTGCAATAATCCCATCTCTTGGCTGGATCTGTGGTGTAGCACCACGGTAGAGGATCCTTACTGGGATTCCTGCAGTAGTTCTCATCCAGAGTTTGACCTCCATAACTAAAACAAGGAACATTAAGACGTTTCTAAGCTTTAATGGAGCCTCTTTAAATAAAACTTTTAAACATGTTCAGTAAGTTGCTAAGAAAATAAATTTAGAAAATGCTAGTTTTAAAACTTAACATGTCTTGATTGAAATAGCTTAATTATAGTTTTAAAATTAACAACTTATTCTGGCCTATTGACCTTTATGTTACCTGTAGTTACAGCAGATCGTTTGCTAAGATCTGTTGATCTGCCTTTGTGTGTGTGAGGAAACAATCAGGAGAAGTTTCAATTTTTCACTCAGATCTGTGGAAAAACTGTAAAACAGCAGGAGTTCAGGAGAAACTCTGCTTCCACTTTGTACAGACAAAAGGGGATAAATGGTCTTAGATCGTGGGAGCAAATGGCAGGGAGCTTTAGAAGATCAGCTCCTGATTGGATGAGCAGAGCTATACCTTATCTGAATAAATTAAATACAAGAAAACGCCTTTACTATAAAACTTTATACACAGAAGTAACAAATTAGATTTGCTCTTGCAATTCTCCAAAGACTTCTTTGCTTTTCTTTCTTTCTTTCTTCTTCTTTCCATCAAATATGGTATTAGAAAGGTAATGTACTTTCAGCTGGTACCGTCATGTTTATGGTAAATTGCCTGCATTTCTTTAGGACTTTATCAAGTCCAGACTTTAAAGCTCTTTACATTCAGTCATTCAGGTGTGGCTGCATTGTAAGATCATCTGAGATCCTCAGAGAAGCTGCTGTGCTCCACACTTTGGCCTTCACTCTTCATTTACCAACTATTTGACTTTTATTTTGACTAAAATAATCAGATATATTTTGTCTTACCAGTACAGATGAAGACTCCCAGCAGAAATGCTACCTTATAGAAGTCCATGGTGAGGACCTCACACCAGCTGTTCATTATTTACACTCAAACATTCCTCTTGAGGGGTAAATATAATGTTTTGGATGAACAGGGCAGCTCAGATTTTAGCCAATGGTTGGCCTGACATGTAACTCAAAGAGCAACAGTCCATAGTCCTTGTTTATATATTTTTCTTTCCCGTAAGTGAAGCTTTGCTATTTACACTATCAAACTTTTATCCATTTTTAATTTCTCTTTCTGACTAACTTTTTGTCTAATGAGTTTAAACAGCTGCAATTAATGCAGGTGTGGACAGGTAAGCGGGAAAACTGTAGAAATTCCTTGATGCATCAAATGCTTGTTTCCTTCACTATACAACATCCAAAATGTTGTATAGTGATAAACAATGATAAAGAATTGTGTAACTTTTTCTACAGCGATGCTACAGTAATGCTAGGAAGTCAATGCTTGCAGAGATTCTCATTGACCCAGTGGAGTTATACATTAAAATTAAGGCACCAAATAAAGGACCACTTAGTCAGAAATAATTTGGCTAATAGTTTTACTTTTCTTCAGGTCATTTGTTAGAAACAAAATGGCAGGATCCTCTCGGCTCATGCCAAATATCTTACTCTGCTACTAAAGTTAGAAAAAGAAAAGAGGTTGACATTTTAACAATTTGTTAAATTAAAAAACACAAAACCGAATATATAGATCTTCCTCCTCATGCTGATTACCAACATGTTGCTCCTGTTATAACTGGCTATCATGTTTTTATGTTTTAACTGCTTTGTTGCTGAAATGTGCTGCACATAAACTCTCCTTTTTGCTCATTGTTCATGTTTTACCACCACAAAATGGAACCAAATCCTATCATGTTCTGATATCGACCAAACAAAATAGTGCATAATTTTTACGGTTATTAAAATTTATTCATGCTTTTCAAGTGTATTTTTTTCTTTACAAATAAAAAACATGCTTTTATATATGATCTAGTAGCTAAAGGGGCCTGCTAATGATCTGTTCAGGTTGAAACCAGAGCGTTTTATTACAATCTCAGCTGTTCTGCAGAAGCTTGAAGGAGGACTTGAGTCAAACAGCATCACGAATATGGAGGAACAGCAGAATAAATTCTTTACAGAACAAATTTTCACATTTGTTGCTCCAAACATGTTTTATTTCGCTGGATTTCGAGGGAAATTGCTGTTTAAATGATTGCAGATCCTGGTATAAATTAAATTAAGCTAAAATCATTACTAATCCCAAGGGAAATTAAATGTTGCAACTCAATGAATCCAAGGTTTTTCAAAGACTTGTTGTAGATGCTAATGAAAAATTTTTTTCTGCAAAAGATAATCACTTTGACATGAAAAATGTCAGCTTATTAATCCTGTCATATATAGTATTTTAAAATGTTTTATTTGATATGATAAACATAAAGCATCCAAAAGAATGAAGATAAAAATAAGATAATCAAAACCAATATAATTTGTTATTTTATTCAATCAATACAAAAATCATACAGAAAAATTTTCATCAAACCTTTAATCATGTATTGGTTCCAGGTTTCTTCTAAATAACATACAATTCAATCCTGTTACATAAAACACTGATATAAACCCGAAGCCAGGAAGTTGTGCAGCTGTTTTTGACCTCCACTCACATTTCATGCTGGGACATTTCAGTTGGTCTTTACTGTCCTGTCGATCCAGTCCACAAACTTGGAAACGCGAGCGTAGACTCCAGGTTTCATGGCGTTGGCGCATCCCAAGCCCCACGATGTCACACCCTGCAGGACGTACCTATTCTGGTCAAAACACACCAGAGGGCCTCCGCTGTCACCCTGTTGGAAAAAACAAAGAGCCACACACATGCTGACGTCATATTTAAGTTTGATGAATGTGAAAAATTATTTAAGCAGGAGGATTTTCAGGGATTTTTTTAAAATTTGTTTTGGAAATCAGAGATAAAAGCAGCTATTACAATATATGTAATAAATCTGATTTCTTAGCAGCTTGTTAAAGGGAGGAAAGAAATACTTTTAAAAAATGTGGCTGCAAATATTGTTTCAAAACTATATTTTAGAATTAGATCATGCAACAATAACTACAATGGCAGATGAGGGACATTGTAGATGGACAAAAAGAGGAGTGAATTTCTGCCAAAATATTCTGAAATGTTCCAGATTAATCTCAAAAATTTTCTAGAAAATATGAGCTCCAAAAGTCAGCTGAGAAAGTCAAAAATGTCAAGAGATGTTTTTTCTAGAAGGTTTCTGATAATCTCAAAATTTCTCAAGTCAAAGTTTATGTAACACATTTAGAATAACTTCAGCTGATTTATTTTTATTTTTACTTTTAATAATGTTTTTATCTTTTTTAATCTTTTCAAAATCTCTGTCTCTTTATGTTTTTATTTTTATTTTACATTGTGTTAAGCACCTTGAAATGCCTTGCTGCTGAAATGTGCCATACAAATAAAATTTGATAGATTGATTGACTGACTAAAGCACTGCACAACAATTACAACATCACAAGTAGATAAACAATAAAACAAAAACAAAATTAAGTTTGGTAAAAAAAAAAAAAGAGTTCTAAAGTTGGCAGAAAATATGAACTAGTAATATGAATAAAAACAATTTCAACTGCAGTGATTTCCAAAAAATACAAAAAAAATGTCTAAAAATGTTTTTTCTTGATTTTTTTTGGTGGAAATTTACTCCTTTTTTTACTTTTCTATCTCGAATGGCCCCACCGAAGGAAACTGACCAAAGAAGAAAACATTACTTCAAACAAATCAAAATAGGCAATAAAACAATGACATTCCTGTCCCTACATGCTCAATGGAACAGTAAGTAGGTAGATAAATTAAATATTGTACCATCTCTCCAACATTAAACAATATAATCGATCTGTATAAATTAAGAATACTTGAAAACTAATAAATGATGCTTGAACTAATTCACTTTTAGAGTTTTCAATTCACTTCCAAATTTGTATCTGGTGAATTATGACAAGCTTTCTGCACCTGGCAGCTGTCGACTCCTCCGTCGATGTTTCCGGCACACATCTCATGGTCTCTAACTCTTCCGTTCAGGTAAGATGGCCGATTGCATTTCTTGTTCTCGATCACAGGGAATCCAGCTTCCTTCAGCGAACCTTCACCTCCTGTATCTGCAACACATTCCTGCAGTTATCCTTCCCAAAAGATTTCCCCAATAGTTCTTAATGCTCCAGTGTGTAACTTTTAATTTAACTTAATTTTTACACATTTGTTGTGACAGTAACTGTTGTGACAGACACATGAGACTGTGAAAAGATCTGAAGAAATACACCACTCCCAGTCAAAAACAACCCATCAAAGCCTGGAGGAGGGACTTAATGCTGTCAATCAACCTTGGGAACGTGCTGCTGAATGTGCTAATGGTGGAGAAACAACTCAGTGGCCTAGCATTCTCAGCAAGATCTGCTGACAGGGAAACTTTTTCTCCCAGTGCTAACAAAAAGGGCATGATTGACTGCGCTAAGTCCCGCCTCCTCTCTCTGATTGGTGGTTCTAACCAGCCATGGGAGAAGACAGTGGAAGTCTCAACTATATGTTTCAACATGTAAAAAAAACATTATAAAAGCTACATAATGTAGCTTTACTGCAGCTTTTGAAATGTAATGTTATGCATTTTTGATATTTATCCTGATGTATTGTAAGTCCTGATTTATTGTGTTTTTTTAATCACGGAAGTTTTGGACTGATTTATTTTTTGGTTGTTACCCATCCTCCGAGAATGTTCTGAACATTTTGGATCTTAGTTGTCGTGCTTTTTGAGACTTAAGGCATCTTGTGACGTACCTTGCGTCTCACCCCAACCAGTGACGTAACACTCTGTTCCACTGGGAACAATGTAGTCCTTTTCTGGCAGACAAGCAGGAAGCACTTTGTCATTTATAACAGCTGGGCTGAAAACACAAAAGTGTGTAGTTATGGGATTACATAATGGACTTAACACCATGGGACACGATCATGATCAGACTTTTACCAACCTCTGCAGTTTGAGCAGAGCAATGTCGGCTCCATTAGGTCCCAGCACCAGTTTCTCCAGCTGATGTATTTGTTTGGATGATTCTGTAGCTGCTTCGCTGTGGATTCCCAGGACTACCTGGTAGGCTGCGGGCCGTTTGGACCTGCAACCGCAGAGCAAGTCCATGCAAACCAGCCATCCAGTGTTATTTTAAATACAGGATTTGTTATACAAGCGTTCTGCTGTAAAGTTCCTGTTGTCTGACCTTTCCAGGCAGTGTGCAGCAGTGAGGACCCACTGCGGGTGAATCAGAGTCCCACCACAGAAGTGGGTTCCTGTGCTGGTAAAAGAAAGGACCATGATATAAGTAAAGGTGTTGCAAAATTCACATTTTCACATTTTTGTATTTACATGTGGGCCTCAATAGCTTCTAAAAAAAAAGCCCAAGTGCTTGAATAAACATCCAGTTTTTGGCAATGAGTTAATGTTTTTGTTTCAAAAGCCTTCAGACTGTTAAGTGACATTCAACAGGCAGTGCTCCGTTACCTAGCAACCCCAGCTGAGCTGGGTCAATCAACCCAAGCATTGTTCCAGCACGTTTGGTCAGCTGGTTTAACCGTGGAGTGCTCTGTGTTTTGTGTTGATTCAGAAACCACTTGCTGCATTTGTATTGGTTGTGCCTCTTTGAAAAACTTCTGTTTTATAGCACAGGGCATTCTGGGTAAATACAATCAAAACAAACATGCCATTTTAGCGCTAACAGGAGAAAAGAGTTGTGTTATTTTACCAAACCCAAAAGAGAAATTTCACAGCTGCTAAACTCTGACTCTGCTCCATTTTTGTTTACTTTTTGTGAAGAAGGAGTTTGTGCTCAGTGTTTTCTTCAGAGCTTTTGTGACATTTCCTTCAGTGACTCTTGGTGCAGCGCCACCACAGGACAGGAGAGGAACAGGTCTGTTAATTAGTTTGGATTATTTGACACGGTGCAGAGTGAAAGTGAACTACAGCAGCTGTTGTTGCAACTTTGGTCCCAATCAGACTGTCAAGTGTGAAAACACCCTTAGATTGGTCTTGTGAAAAAGTGTAATGAATAATTTATTTTTTCTCTGTATTTTTCACTGTTTATTCAATGTTACATGTCTCTATGTTTCTGTTTTTAATCCTGTAAAACACTTTCAAATGCCTTGCTGCTGAAATGTGCCATATAAATAAAATCTGATAATAAATAATAAGTTAAAAATCCTGTGTTTTGGTTCCATTATCATTTTGACATTTCCTGGGGGGTTTCATGCTCACCTGGTTCGGAGGCTGATTTGCCAGGGCCATGAATGAGGTTTGGACTCGCAGCCACCAACAATACGACCAAAACAGCGTTTGGGCTTGTTTACCGGCGTCCCACAGTCCATTCCAGCTACAAACACAGTTCACAGTCTTCAGGTTTTATAGTGGCAAACACAGAAAAATCTCTGCTCTTTTAAACTTCGATGATAAAGATTTTAATCTATTGTTGGTTTCCAGGATTAATTCCTTTGATTGCAGATTGTAGTTTAAAACTGATCTAAACATTTTGTCTCCATCTGAACTGGCTCCTCTGTCTCAAATCTCCTGGATCATTTGTAAACATGACTCTTTCCCACCTCACTCCCTTCTGTAGACATCAGTGGAGCTCAGCGCTTCCAAGGACTTGCTCTTAGATACGACCATCATATCAGACTGTTGCCTAGGAGACCGGGCTACATGGATCACCAGGCAGATACACTGCGTGATTCTCATCGCCTTTGATGGCTCCATGTCTGAGTCTTATCTTGCCATATGTGCCATATACTTTCTGATGTTGTAATTTCTCTATTTAGTTTATTACTTTTAGAAATTGTGTAGGACTTATTACTTTACACCAACATACACGGCTTCATACTTTTAATATCAAAGCAAGATTTGAACCAACATTTATCCTTATTCTTTATGAATCTAGAACTCACTTTTTGGCACCAACTGTTTCATAACACTCCAACTTTTTGTTTTTTAAGTGGCTAGAATCAGGAATAGAGGAGAATTTGATTTGGTTTGGTTGTTATCTAGAAGATTTTTTTGGAACACAGTGATTTAAAAGGTTTTTCTGCTCAGTTATATACTGACCAACCGATCCAGGTATACATGAACATTTACACACCACAGTCAGGGATCTGGCAGTAATCCCACTTCTTGTTGGTGTCGGTGGTGTAGCACCAGGGTCCGTTCACATCGTTGTCTGGGTTTCTGCAGCTCTGGGTATAAACAGAAACAACCAGGGCTCCTTTCAAACACTATTATATGAATATTAGAGCCTCGCAAAGAGAAATTTAAAACTACAACTAGGGGAATAAAGTAGAAAAGTAACAGAATAAACTTGCATGAGAACAAAGACATAATGTTACAAACATTATGTCTCATTTTTTTACTTAATATGAGAATTAGGTCAAAATAAGACAAAAAGAAAGTCATGGACTTAAAAGAATAAAGTCGAAATAATTTCAGAAAATGTTTCAATAATATGAGGATAAAGCTGAAATATTACTAGACTAAAATTAATATATGAAAAAGTCATAATAATACTAATATGACTTTGTTCTCATACTACCAGGACTTTGTTTCTGTATTATTCCAACATATTATTCTACAATATGAGTTCATTCATGTAATTTTATTTATTGAACAATTCAGATCATGTAGAAATATTTGAACTTTTTTACATTTTCTTACATTATAAGCATGACAAAAGAGGAATTTTAATAGATTTTATGAGTATAAACACTAAAAAGTGGTGAATAATTGTCGTTAAATCTACATAGCATAAATAAAAACATGAGAGATTCTTACATTTCCCTCCAGACCTTTCTCAGGGTGGGTCCTTGGCGTGAAGCTGCTGTGTTGGTGCGGGTTCTGCGCGCTCCACGCCTGGCAGGTCACACCCACCAACGTGATGGAGGTCGGGCCTCTGTACGTCGCTCCATTTCCAATCTTACAGTCTGAAACAGCAGCGGAAAAAAGTCCATTTATCAAGGAGTAAAACCACGACAAGGATGGTGTGAAAAGAAAAAGATGCACCTTGTTGTGACTTTTTTATACTTATATGTTGTTCAATATATTTGTATGATAAGTGACTGATTTACAATTATATGTTAAGGATAATTTACATGATGATTATTGTTAATTGAATTTAACATGATAGTATATAATTACAAAGGTGAACTGAAATATATTTAAGTGCGAGACATGATTTATTTGAATACAGGAAGTCTTTTATTTTGAAGAATGCTTAGAAGGATCTGGTTCTGTTTTATCACTATCTTGCTTTTGGATGATTGTGGTTGCCATTGGTTACGAACAGCTGTTGCCGTTATCAGCTGTCGCTGTTTTCTCTTCAATAAAAACTGAACAGAAAGGTTCAGTAAAGGACATTCAAGCCTCCGTCTTGTTTGAAGAAGCTTCACTCCGTGACACACCTCTCTGAGCCGGAGTTGGGCTTGGCGCTGCTGCGGGTCCTGCGGGTCCTGCTGCGGGTCCAGCGGGTCCAGCGGGTCTGCGGGAACATTTCTCGAGGTTGCAGTACTCCCAGCGGACTGCGGGGTCGGTGGTGTAGCACCACGGCGCTCGGTCTCCGTCAGGGTTCCTGCACAGATTCCTCCTCAGGTCCCTGAAAGACAAAAGCTTCACGCTTTATGTCCATAAGCAATGTTTCACATCATAAAAACACAAAGTCATAAAAGACTAAATGCATTGAGAAAAACAGTATTAAACGTTACGGTTTCGAATTCATCAACACACATAAAATATATTCTTCCATGTTTCATTTATTATGGTTCAAATGAAACTAAACAGGTGAGTTTTTAGTCTGAATCTAAAGGAAATGTAATCAGATGATGTTCTATTATCTGATTATCTGTTATTATGGCAAAACTGATGACCTTACATTAAAGTAAAACTTAAAACTTTATACAAAACTCAACAGTTTGTAAAATTAAATCATAAAGTAACTTCACAAAACCTAAACTGAGCAGAACATTACAGTACAATAATCAGGAGAAAATCCCATTTAAATATTAAATTGGGTCACAACTATTAACAATTTCTACACAACAAATGCAACATAAAACACTTAATTATGCTTTAAGTTTTAGATTTTAAACACTTATTTTCAAATAATATTTTAACAACTCAATTATCTGCCTACTATATTTGTTTAATTAACATATTTCATTTTAGTTACGGTAAAAGGTAAACAAAAATACAAAGGAATATTTACTATTCATTTACTTACAAAATTAATATTAAACATAATATTTTTGTGGCCTGCAAGTCATTTCAACTTTTTGAAATGTTGCACTTTAGTGATTGAGGGTAATTTGGATGATTTGGTGTTTTTTATTGTCAAAAGAGGCTGAAACAAAACCTATTAGCAACAGTAATTATTTTGAGTAAAGTATTATCAGTGGTAGAGTATTATTTCTTAATTGAAATGTTTCAGTGTGAGATTATGCTGCTGTATTTTAAAGGTTTTTTGGCGGTTAATCTAAAAACTCTAGATCAGTTTATTTAATAAGATGTATGCATTATTTACCACCACTGCTGGGTTAATACTCACGCTGAGGGGAAACTCTCTGGAGTTTTGTTGTGTTGATGAGGACTTTGTGAAATCCACCACTGGCATCTTTTCCCGCTGACCGTCTGAGACGTTATTCCCCGGTAGCTGCTGCCGTTCCCGTCGTAACAGTCGTCTCCTTCAGGGGGAACCAGGCCTTCAGCTGCACAGAGAAACCACATTTTCACAATATTTGGCTTAACTTTTCTTTATCCGACTCTAAATGTCTCCTGTGTTCAGCTGCAGTAGTGGATTTTAATCCTTGGAGTTAAATGTAAGTGGGAGATGTTTTGTTTTTGTCGTACCTGGATCTGGAGCGTCTCCACAGCGCGGCACGCTGCAGTACTCCCAGCGAGTTTCAGGGTCGGTGGTGTAGCACCAGGGCCTCCTTTCGTTGTCAGGATTACGACAGTAATTATTGTTTAAACCTCTGAAAAAGAAGAACGCAGACCGAGAAATTATTAATGTTTTTAGGGCTTTTAATGGCGTGAGCTACTGAAGCTGGGAATGGACATTTTCCACAAATCGTTTATCCGATTGGTAGAGCTGTTGCCTTGCAGCAAGAAGGTTCTGGGTTCGATTCCCGGCCCTGGTCTTTCTGCATGGGGTTTGCATGTTCTCCCTGTGCATGGTGGGTTTTCTCCAGGTACTCCGGTTTCCTCCCACAGCCCAAACACATGACCCTAGGTGTGAGTGTTTGTGTGTGAATGGTTGTGTGTCTCTGTGTTGCTCTGTGACAGACTGACAACCTGTCCAGGTGACCCCACCTCTCGCCCAGAACGTCAGCTGGAGAGGAACCAGCACCTCCTGACCCACTAATGGACAAGGATGTAAAGAAAATGGATGGATGGGTTTTAGGGATGTGCCGATCAGGTTTTTTTCTGTCGATATCGATACCGATCACCCCTGAGGGCTGATCACAGATACCGATCACATAATTATTTTTTTATCATAAACACTACTGTTACATTATGTGGAAAAAGGAACCATGAATTCACCTTAATTTAGACAGAAACTTGTTTTTAATAACTTTTTCCAAGAAGAAAACTAAACAAAACAGGCATTGTGCAAATTGAACTGCTATAAATAATACTATCTTTAACAGACTGATAACATATGAGGCTCTGAAGAGGCTAAATAATGCAAAGAGCCA
>CAEGAF010184409.1:0-18964 GCA_903067075.1 Micropoecilia bifurca
ACTTTGTAGCAACCAATCAGTAGGTGGTCAAAACTCTGGTTTCTCTTTTTCACTGTTTTGTAACGAGTAACTAAACCCCAGATTGAAAATGTATTGGAGTAAAAGTATGCAATTAAGTTTGGAAATATAGTGAAGTAAAAGTAAAAGTTATCAAAAATGTTCATACTCGAGGAAAGTATGAAGTACTCCAAAATATACTTAAATAAAGTAATGAAGTATTTTTACTTCGTTACTATACAATACTGTTAAAAAGTATTTGGTAAAAATGCGACTCAAGTGCAATTTTTGGCAGTAAGTCCCTAATGTAACACTTCTGTAGCTGGCAGCTGGTTTGCAGGCGGTTTCCTCCCATGCAGGGAAACCCAGAGACCCGTCGTCACGGAGCCGTCGTCGTCATGGACCCGTCGTCATGGACCCGTCGTCATGGACCCGTCTCTCTCCTCGGCTCAGCAGGGCGGACACACCAGGGTTCGCTTCCTCAAATCCAGACCTCTTGTTTTGAAATAAACCAGCAGGACGCGTCGCACACCAAAACCTGCAGAACTCAAACTTTGAAACAGAATCACAGCTAGTCATTAAATAGCAGTAATGGGTTTTCAGATTGACTGAGCATCCCTCGGAATGGGGGCTGCATACAAAACACAACTAAAAACTGCAAAATGCAAACATCAAACCAGACATTTCAGAAACAATGACAAGTCTCAACTCCCATCTCCATGTCTGCCAGACTAATGCTCAGCAGAATAAAGCTCCTCTCCGTCTTCATCAGCTTTAATGCTATTCTCTTTGAACAGAAACAGGGGCGCAGGGAGCTGTTTTTGGAGGCTCTGCATTGTCACATATAAGCAACTGCCACTGCAGCCTCTATCTCTCTGTTTGCTATGTGGGTTTTTTTTGCAGTAAACAAATTATATTTTGTCTATTTAAATCCCCCAGAAGCCAGTGGGTTGCAGGTTCTCTATTTTATACTCTATTCTGTTGCATGTAAGAGTAAAACGCTACAGGTCAAATTTTCCAGAGGTTATTCAAGGTTTATGAGCCGCCTGACAATTATCATTTGTTTAAGTATCGTCCATGTTACCAGGCATTTTGAGAAAGGGAGAGTAGGTAAAAATGAAAAAAAAATATCATTTTCTTAATGTATTAATTATGTAGAAGACAAATTGTAGGTTTTAGTGAGTGATAAAATTCAGATTTCTTTTCTCTTTTCTGTAGGTTATGACATGTCAATAGATTTGTCTCCTGTTCTTGCTCAGACTGTAGTTGGTGTTTCCTGTAATGTTTCCAAATCAGAAGACATTTTGGTATCAGCTATTTGCAAGTTAAATAGGAAAGCGAGTCGATTACAATAAACTGTGATGTGAATCTATGACATCTCATCACACAGTTGTGACTCTGACTTTCATTTCTTTTTCATGGTTTAGAAGGACAAGAAGCTGCTCTGGCACCAGCTTGCTTTGCTGCTGCAGTGAACACAATGACCAGACGAGTCCAACTGCTACAGATTTTACTGCCACAGATTTTACTGCAACCTAAATAATTCAGCAGGTACAGCAAATGGATGGATGGATAATTACCTGACCTCTTGGGGAAACCCACTAAAAATTATTTCAGATTGAGACACACTCAGTAGGTTCTGAAACAAAACAAAACAAAATGAAACAACTATGACTGCAAAAGTATGGAGTCTCATCCTGATGCAGCAGAACACTGTGAACTTCACTCCTGATCCTAACAGACGCGCACTATTCAGAACTGGAGTGCAACAAAAGTAACTTATGCTTCATATTGGGATAGGTCTTGATGTTCCATATCTATGTGTTTTTTAAGAGATGAAACTGTGTCAGCAGCTTAAAGATGAAACATAACCAGCAGGTTTGGCGGTAAACACACATATCAGTTTGGAGGACAAACAAATGTCTTTAAACAGAAGTGTTCTGTTTAAAGTAAAAATCAAGGGATTGAAGTGTCTACATTTTTCCTCTTACTGATGTTCTTTTATCCAGCAAGCATCAAATATACAAAATAATATGTTTTCTAAGAATAAAAGAGAGAGAACTAACAAGTTCTGACCATTTAGTTAAGAAGCAGTTACCCAGTACTTAGATTTGCCTTCGTATTTAAACAAACTCACAAAAAGCAGATGGAAGCCAATCCCCTTATTTTCATTTTTTATATAATTGTTTAAAAAAAACAGACCCCCTTCATGTAACGTTTAACCAATCAGGCAGGTAAATGTTCACATGTCCTTCCTGTTGTCTTGGATGATTTCTGCTGATTTTCCAGTGGAGTAACAAAATGAAGCAAACTGTTTGAGGTTTAGCTAAAAACACACACAAGTCCATTTAGATCCAATGTTGGGAAATAACCAATGAACCTAACAGAAACTAACAAGGCAATGACGTCATAATTTGGGCCTTTCTGAATAATTTAAAGGTACAGTAACCTCAATGTATGTAAGCTACTGATTTGGGGGGCAGAAATAAAAAGATATCTATTTTTAAAAAAAGTACCATTGGCATTTAGCATTTAGTTCTAAAACAGCAACAAAAAATAACCTTATTTAATATCAGATATTGAGAATTATTATTTTTTATTTAGTGTATGTAAATTTCTGCTCCAGTTGTTTGTAATACGACCATTAAGGTTTTTCTGAGGGACGTCAGTTAATTTAGTTAAGATTTCTGCCAAGCTGTGGTGAGTCAGTTTACAACAATAACCTTCCTGTTTGAAACTCCCAAACTGAAAATGCTGAGTGTCTATATGAAGAAGAAGTGAAGCAATAACTTGCATGTTAGTTTCGTGTGATGACCTCTGAACAGAAAGTCACCTAAAAAAGAAATCTGAATTTTCTTTTTCTTATTGACCCAAATCATCAGTTTTACCCAAAATAATTGACAAAAGATTTATTTTTATATTAAATATTCAGCTGTGAAGGTTTTCCTCTCCATACAAAGAGCTCTGTAAGTTGAGTTTATGCCCTGCGAAGACCTTGCAGCGACAGTAAAAGTCAGCTTTTCATCTTTCCAGTAGGGTCTCATCTTTGTGACAGTTTTAGCTGTGTGACTGGGTCTGTGGACGGCGGTGTCAGCATGTTGCTGAGTCCATCCAGCACATGGGTCCACTCTGAAATATTTGTGCAGGCAGTTATGCCTCCCTCAGGAGCGTCTGTAACTCCCGCTCTCTTTCCTCCATCAAGTTAAAATTTCAATTCTCTCAATATTTACCTGCAAGGCTAACGACATTCCCATCGCTCTCTGCCTCCAAAGCCAAATCCCAGCTTTCACCAGTCGGGTTATATTAACCTCAAGCTCAGCGGCGTCTGACAGTAACGCAGGAAAGTAAACATGGTGAACATTTCACATGCCTGTCCTTCAGCAGAACAGGTCAGAGAAACAGCTCAGTCCCTTCAGAAAGCCGAGTTTATTTCAGGTTAATCTGATCCACTGCAACTCAGCGACGCAAGAAGACTGGATATTTAAGCAAAATGTTCTTCAAAGAAGGAAAAGGAGGAATGGTTTTAAAGGATGTTTATGAATAAAAGTCTGAAAAGTGTGGTGTGCTTTTCTGTTCAAGCCCCTTCTGTTGTGAGACGCATAAATAAATCCTGTACAGAAATCACCTTAATAAAAACAAATGTGCAAATTATTTTTCAAGTCAAATTAGAGCAAAGTTTCTGGCCCAGATGTCAAACTTAAAACTCAGCAAAGCAAAACCACCCAAACCCCACATGTCCATCATGAAACATGGAGGTGGCAGCATTATTCTGTGGGCAGGCTGGTTCTAGCTGATGGAGCTAAATGCTGCAAAATCCGGGAAAAATACCTGCTAAAAGCTGGAAAAGACAAGAGTGTGTGGAGACGCACAATACAGCAGAGAAATTACCTTAAACTTACAGTCAGAGCTGAATGAAACCATATGTTAGAATGGCCTAGTAAAAGTAAAAAACAACAGATAATTTGTGTGCAAGTCTTTAGCTTGAACTATTCTACAATACAAATGAGCAAAAATGTCTCTAAAGGTGCAAAACTGATGACACACAGCAAAGTTTGTTCAAAGTGCTGAATACAAAGGCACACCACACTTTTCAGATTTTTTTTTTTTAATTTTTAAGAAACGATTTTAGGATTTACTCTTACACAATATTTTCTGTTTAATCTATAAAAACAGATAAAATACCTTGGAGTTTTGGATATGTTTTGGATGCGTCACATGAAAGGACTAAAGTTTTGGGATAATTTATCTAATTTTCTTTGTATCTTGGAAGCACATGAGTTACATTTTAAATGATTATTTTTAAAATATTTTCTGAAGTCCTCTGTGTAAACATAATTAACTTCACATACACTGTTTTTAGTAGAAATACAGATAGATAAAAAGCTGTGATCGCTTTCCTCCAGCAATAATCTATAGAACGTATAGTTTGATGAAAATCTTTAAAACTCTCCAATAGTCGAGCTGCAATAGTTAATCATCTCAATTAATTTGTTTTATGAAGCTATAAAGTGGGGAGAGGGGGAAACTAATTAAATTTCACATTCTTGGAATGATTTCCCATTCTACGTATCATAGTTGATGCCTGTACATTTTTTTTTACTCTTCGAAATCCTAAATCTGCTTCTCTGGCACATCGAGTCATTCAGTCAAGTCGGGCGCATAGAGTTGTGTGGAATTGCATTTTTATGAATAGAGCAGAAGCAATGTGCACAGCAATCAGGGGAGAGTGCGGCCATATTTCACCCTGACAGCAGGAGTATGGTGTAGCACTCCTCCACCCGCACCCATCACCATAAACTACATCCGGCCGTAAACTCCAGCATCACGTCAACGGGGCCAAATAAACACGACTTCCTCCGAAAGACGAAACATCCAACCCTGCGGATCGAACCAGGCGCAAAGGACGCATCGTTTCATGACCGCATCCATCAGCAGGACATATACAGGGACGTGTTCAGTGCAGATCCAGCTCGTTTCCGGTGCTGAGACTCGGGGTTTTGGTACCAGGCAGCCGCCGTGCAGAAGGTTTGACAGATCATTGAAGGACTGACGGATGAGATCTGACCCAGAAATAAACTGAGCCGGATCAGACGAGCGTGACGTCACAGGAACGGAGGTGTTTTAGTTTAGCCATCAACATCTCCAGCGTGAGACTCTACACACAGTTAAAGCAGCAGTATGATATAAACTATGACCATGTTGTGGCTGTTTTTTATGAGATAGTCTGTGAAAAGATCAATCTCCTCCACTTCCTCTCTGAGCTGCTACTGCCATTCGAAAAACAACCAATCAGAGCCAAGAGGAGGGTCTTAGCGCTGTCAATCAACCCCATGAATGCGCTGCTAAATGTAATCACAACGAGGAAGACCCAAAAACAGGGACACAGGATGCAAACTGAACACAAAAAACTCTAAAAATAAACACACAGAAACACAATCATGACACTAATAGTGGAGAATCAATTTATCCACCGTCTCAGGAGACTCTAACTATCCTGAGCATCACAGAGGAAGTCATTGGATTAAAGAAGGTAGCCATTTTTCAACCAGATATATTTATATTTCTGTAAATCATTATAGATTGTAAGCATAAAGATGGCCTTGCTTTTTAGTCTTGCTATAGAGGAAAGATGAATGGATAATGTCCTAAACATTCTGGGTGGTTTATTTTATTTTTTCTGAAACTGTTTCAGTACCTGGATCACTACTTCCTGTTTTCAGCCAACCGCTTCTTTCTCTGTTTTTGAATTAAAGTTGCTCGATGTTTGTTGTTCTTTTTCCTATGAAATTAAAACAAAAGCAAATAGCAGAGTTTGGAAAACAAACACTTAGATGGCTGAAACTTTCCAAAAGTAAAGCTGGGAGTTTAACTCTTGGTGATTATGTCCGACGTAATTTTTACGTTCTGTTACTGATATGTACCCATGCTTTACATTTTTAACTTTCATGGGATGTTTATGCATATTCCAGATTTACTGTTTTAATATCCTCTCACGTCTTAAGTTTCCAAAAATGCTTTTCCCGTAGAGTCTTGCAAATATGCACAGCCTTACTGAATAATTTATTCTGATTCATGGACACATAAAATTACCCATGTGACATTTGCCAGGGCATTTTTATGACTAAAATAGTTAATTATAGTGATGTTATTTTTCAGAATAGCAGCAGCCATAATATTTTATGATAAATGTTAATGCTAAGGCTAATGTGCCTTAATTTTCTATTTTGGGTAATTATGTAACACAAACTCCACTTTCCTTGAGCAGCTAATGTAATAAAAATTGATTTCTGAAGTGCTAGCCAAATAATCTCCTCATGAATCTTTCAACTGTGTAAACGTTTACACCTTATTTCTCTGCAGATCCACAGAACACTGCAGAAATGGAGAATTTAAAGCACTTTGTCACTTGCATGTCAACCTCAGTGAAAAGTAAACTGCTATAAATGTGTCAGGAACAGGCAGAGGAGGGGCAGCAGAAAACCCTCCTGGACGGAGGCTGCTGACCTGAGCAGAGGTAAACGGTAAGGAGCCAGAACATTTCAATAAATCACAATATCATCAGCAACTTTAAGTTATAATTTATTGTACTGCTTCATGTCCTGTACGGCTCTCAGTGACACTGATTTTAAATGCTACATGTCTATTTGAAATTTTTTCTGTAGTTATATTACTTGTTATTCTATAATTGCTGTTTTTAATTAGTACAACTATTTGATTTAGTTTAAATACATAGTGCCAGTTTACATCATGTAATCTCACAGTAATTTACAAAAAAAAGTCAATTCAGTTCAATCATGCATATATTCCAATTGATCCTAGTTATCAAACAGCATTGCAAAAAAAAAAATCTCTTACCAAGTATTTTTGGTCTAGTTTCTAGTGCAATCGTCTTTAGCAAAATATAGAAGTTTGTTTCAAGTCAATAATTCCTTAATATTTATGAAAAACTACTGGTTCCACTGGCAGAATAATTCATTAGTAACATGGGGAAAATGTCTTGCTATAATTCACCAATGGAACAAGCAGTTTTCATTAATATCAAGGAATTATTTACTTAAACAAGATTTAGGAGCTTAAACAAGCTCCTAAATCCTGCTGAAAAGTTTCCTTTAAGTTACTTTGTGTGCCAAGGTATTTGCACTAGAAACTAGCAGTACTTGGTAATATTTAGTGTTTTTGCAGTGCGTGCATCAAGTTCAGCTAAAAAGATTGTTGTGTCAGTGACTTACTGTATTCACCCATCATGGATGAGCATGAAGCGACAATCAGTTGTGTTGTTGACTTTTCAGCAAACAGTCATACCAAGCATGCATGGAGCGACAGTGGGAAGGAAAAACTCCTCTCCAGCAGAACCCGACTCGGAGTTAATGACCATCAGGGGGGAAATGGAGAAAACACACAGAGAGAAACAGTGATTCAGGAGTACTTTCACATGCTAACGAAAAGTAAGAATTTAAAGGGACAGCGTCATGTAAAATCTACTCTGTTGAGTTTTGCATCATGTTATTTCTTCATTAAGAAATTTTCTCCAATTCTTTCTGCCATGACAACCATTCAGCTGTGCAAAAAGGACGGGTGGACCCTCCACCTGCGGCTCCTTCAGACTAGCCAGCAGCAATTAGCAAACACCTGGTGGATCATTATAGGAGCTACTTCTCAGTGCAAACAGAGCGATGTTGTGATGACTTCCTGAAGGCAGAGTTGCAGGAAGAGGAGGAGTTTTTAAAGAGACAGATGCTCAATTACAACGTAAAAATGATATTTGATATACAGAATAAACTAAGACTACTGCACTGAACCCTGTTGAAAGCCTCCTGGTTTTTCCACCAAATGTTGATTTCTGAACTCTTCCCGAGTTAAAACATTAATATTACTGTTTATAAATGAATATTAGCTTCCTTTGCATTATTTGAGCCCTGGAAGCACCGCATCCTTTTTGTTATTCTGACCATTTCTCATTTTCTGCAAAAAACTAAATTTTTACTTGTAATTTTAGAGACATGTTGTCAGTAGCTCATAGACTAAAAGAACAATGTTCATTTTACTCAAACATAAACCTATATAGGGTCAAATGAGAGAAACTGGTCATTTTAAGTGGCTTCTTATGTTCTTCCAGAGCTGTATAGTGTATTTTTAACTGAAACTAACAGTTACTTGATTTGCTGTAAAACGGCTCTATATGCCTGGAAAACATAATACTGCCCCTTTAATGCTACTGTAATTTACTTTAATAACAAAAGCAGCTTCTTTGGTGGAGAGACATGTTAACAGAGCTGTGAAGCAGTTTTCCAGTCTACAGATAGTTATCTGCAGCAAACACTCGGCCCAATAGCGTCGTCCAGAAGAGAGGCGGAGTTAATCACTGAACGACAGGGTCAGGTGTATCATCGATAGAGAAGGTTTGGTGTTGGCAGCATTGTAATCAGCTGATTCCTCCTCCAGGAAGGCGTCCAAGCAGAAAATCAAACCAGATGTTGCTTCTAAGGAGAGAAGAAAACAGAAAACAAAGCAGCAGACTCTGCTAGGAACAAATGGACCAGTCTGGTGAATGAAGGTTAATTATTAAACCTTTATAAATGAGGAGAAACGTAAAATCTACTCAGGATTTATCATGTGAAGGGAAGCTAAAACGGGAGATTTCAGGTTTAATCAGAGCTCCTGTTTTGGATCAGCTGAAGGCTTTTAGCTGCTTTTTGATGGTTTCCTGAGAGAAAACATTTAGTCCTTCAGCCTTGAAGCAACAAAGTGTATTAATTTATCAGTGCCTCTCTGAACGGACCGTTTCTAATTCTGGCAACAGAAAAAAATGTGTTCCTTGTTACAAAATAATTTATTTGTACTGTAGCCTACTAGTTTAGTTTGTATCTACAGTTTAGTCCAGTATTATTTATACTTTCTTCATGGATCGAGTTAAAATTCAGCCAAGACGTTTGTTTCTAAAAGTGAAAAACAATTATATGGTTATTTATTTTGTAGATCAATACACCTTTTGTTGCTTTTTGCTAGATTAGTTTTATATGCACTAAAAAAAAAACAGGCAACTTAAATGGTAATAAAAGATAAAGAATAAGTTTTAATGTAAATTCTTCTTAAAGATAGCATGTCAAAAATGTATATAGAAAAATCTTTGCCTCAAAACCATCAGAAATAAAGGGGATTTCCCTTTATTCCATGTAAACCTTTTTCTACCATGTATTTTCCTTCCACTTAACTTTCCTTTAATATTCTTGGGAACATCACTAGACTCAACTGGCTTCTTCAGTGACAACTTATTTTTATTGGTCTTTAACTTTCTGAAAAGGTTTGGGGGTTTTTATCTACTGTAGCCGAAAATTGTCAAAAAAGCTGTAGGGAAAAAACACCTTAATTGCGGCATTAGTGGCAGGAAGTGTTTTATAATTATATAGAAGATTAAGAATCAGCCATAAACAGAAACCAAAACTCATGACCACAAAAAAAAAAACACACACAAAAAGTATAATTAGTCCATAAATGATGAGAATTAATGCAGTATTTATAGTAAAAATCAATGTAGCGACAGAACTATCCATCCCAGTCTAACTGAAACCAAAAGCTGCACACAAACTGAAAAACATTTTTTTTATTTATAATTTCAATTACAGCACTGTCTTACTTGAGGTCATTTGGGATTTTTGTCTTTGTTCATCCTTAAATACATAATCTTAATGCTGAGAGGAAAAACATAATTTTCATAAAAATATAAATTAACTTTAATTCCCAATTAAATGTTCAAATAATTTCCAATAACATGCTACAAGTTTTTAAGCACTGCTTGGGGTTACTTGTTTTTTTTTTGTTTTTGCTTTATCTGTGGTACATGTAGACATGATTATAATCTAAAAGGGGCTGAGCACCGAAAACCCAAAAAATACAAATGTTTCCATTCACAAGACAAATGCAAACATACTCCAGGAAAATATTTTTTAAAAATCTGTCCTCCCAGCTGTTAGTGTGGCTCTTCAATCAACGTAATGTCTACAGACATCCTATTGAACACATGTTTTATGCTATGAAGTATAAAAATCTGCATTTTCCATGCATTTAAATACCTCAACTCAGACACCAGTTGAGAAATTCGGCTGCAGAATTTGCACTCAAGATTAGTTTTGCGTGACGGTTTGGGCAAACGAGAACACACTCCGTCTCACACACACATCCTGCTGACCCGGCTTAAAGTTTTGGCAGTTTGTTTTAAAGTGCTGTAGGAACATTGGGCTGCTTGAATGACGGATACTTTAAAGGAGATCCCGACGTTTCTCCCGTCGGGAATCACCTGCTAACGTCAGATGAAGCGGAAAACACGACACGTTTTGAGATGCAGACATGAAGGAAGAGCGGTCTGGCTGCACATGCAACCACAATACCTACCACACGCTTACAGTGTTCCTGAGGACCATTTGATGCAGAACAACATCGTTTGCTGCCATTTCCCCACAACAAAAAGTAGCCAATGTTTTTGTAGCCGCTATATTCTACAATATAGCGGCTACAAAAACATACATACTTTGCAAATCATATTTAAACTTAAGTACTGCCCACAGGGAGACGCGTTAGGACTGGTTCATCCTAGTTTTTCCTCTACTCAGCTCATGCATTAGGAGAATCAAAAACCTAAACAATTCAAAAGAAGGGGGGGAAAAAAATAAACGAAAGAGAATTCACCCTATCTGACACATGATTGCCATTTGCAATAGATCAGCTTACAAAAAACAAAGCCCTAATCTTACCGTTTTGGGTCAAGTATGACACAAATTGTTCATAGAATGTCACCATAATCTACAGTTTCCTGTTTTTTTGTGTGTTTTTTTGCAAGGCTGGCAGAATTCAAGGCTCAGTTTAGTCTGTAAGATAAGTGGAAGATACAAAGAGTTCCCTCCTTTAGTTCCAGCAAAGGCAGCTGAGATAGGCAGAGCTGGATTAGATGGATCAGAACCATCACGGTCCTCAGTGCCTTGGTGAGTCCGGAGGGTTTGCCTGATAGGTGGAGTCTGGAGTCCAGAGAAACCCGACGCAGTCGCCATGGCTTACTTCATCGGCAACTCCTGCAACAAAAACACACAGCAATGATGCCTTAGAGATGCATAACCAAACTTTCAGTGTTTTCCATGTTTCAATATGTAATTTGACATACCATTTTCCATTAATACGACGATAATGGCATAATAATACCAGTTTGTTCTCTCAAATATCAATAATTTAATTTTGTAAAAAAAAAAAAATTCAATCTAGAACTGGAAGATATTTCAGTTTTTAGAGAAAAAAACACAACCAAAATCATAAATCAAATGGAATATGAAACTAAACAGCCTTTAAAAAAAATATATTAATCAGAATGAAAATTAGAGACATTTTTAATTCATCATGGCTGCCAGTCTTAGCCAGGATTTTCTTGCAAAAGACATTTTTAATCTCAATGACATTTTCCTGGTGAAATAAAGGCTAATAATAATAACAGCAATTGAGTTATTGCTTGTTGTTGGTTTATTTTAACGCGCTTGCCTAAAAAAAAGAAGAAAAAAATCCTTTAACATTAGGTTGCTATTAAAGGAGCTATAAGAGAAAATAATATCCAGAGCTGTATGTGAAACAGGGCTTTATTTTAGCAATATTATAGATGTGAAGTGCGTCAAAATGTTTTCAAATTCATTTTGTTTAATCAAAAAGTTATTTTCTCCTGACATTTATTAGTTTTAAGTTCTGTTGCTCTGCTTTTGGCAGTTGGCGGTTACCATGGCAACCAGCAGCTCCTCCCCCTTTTTCTGTTGCCTGGTAACTGTGGTATTTATTAAGATCAGCTCCTCATTTTCTTTACTAGAATTACATTTTCATATATTTTAGACAAGTTTAATTATATGCAGGGTTTTATACACACTTTTGCCTTGTTTTGTTTGTGTTTTTATCCGTTTTAATTAATGGTGTGTGTTTCATGTCAACTGCTCACTGGTAGCTATTGCTCTGTAGTTTGTTTAGGGTCATTTATTGTATTTTATTTAATGTACAAGGGCAGAAACTTTCTTGTTCTGTTGTTATTTATGTATGTTTTAATTTTTGATATAAAGTTTCAGTTATCAATTGTGTGTTAGTTTTTCAATGTTGCATGTGTGATTTTATTTCCTGTACTAAAAATGTATATTCATTGTAATTTATGTTAAAGGTGAGATTGGCTATGTGGCTTAATCATGTACATTTTGCTAATTACCACTATATGATCACAGTCAATCCATTTTTTCTGGCGTCATCTGCAACTGTGGGGCAGAAGATGCTGGACTGATTTTACACAAACTTGATTTTATCTCGTAATAAAAACAGTGAACCCGATGTGAAGTAAACCTGCTGAACCTGAGACGAACAAGGAAGGGTTACTTGCGTAAAATGCTTTGTGTGGGAAAAAAAAAGAGTCAATATCTCAATACAAATGTAGGGCAGTGGCTTAACTATGTCAGCAGACGGCTCACAGTAACATCAGCCAAAGTACGGTGTCCATTAGAGGACACACTACACCAACAGCCAGAACAGACAAACATAACATGCTGGTGGCTCCGCTGCCCTACATGAACATACTAGAGGGGCATCGTGTACCTGGGGGTCTTTCGTCTCATGCAGCGGTTGCTCCTCGGTCTTCACCTCAGCAGGAGGAGCAGCGTTGGCCATCTGTGAGCTCCTGGTGACCGGACCCCCGGCTCGGTCCCTCTTTCTGAGCGAGACCCGCTCCTCTTTCTTCAGCGGTGCCGGCAGCGCTGCTGGGGGCGGTTTGACCACCGCTGCCCTCTTAGTCGCCGGCTTTTTGCCCGTACGCTGCATTCTCACGGCTGGCCGTGGTGCCGCGTCACTGGGAGCGTCAGGAGGAGGCGTAGGGGGCCGTAGAGCCGCAGCTTGGCCCTTTTTGGGTTTCTTGCGGGCGGGAATAGGTGCAGCGAGCGCGGCAGGCCTTTTTAATCGACCCACCGCAGACGGAGGCTTTCCTTTGCTCACCTCCGTGGATTCAGGCTCTGCTGCAGCTAAACTTCGGGCTCTTCTCTTCCCCGCAGGTTTAGCCTGTGGCTCCGTCTGCACATCGTCTTCTGAAAGCCTCTTCCTATTTGTGTTCTTATCCACTAAAGGAACGGCCTCTTTTTTCACCTCTGCCAACCCTTTCTTGCCCTTTTTAGTGGCGGCGGGTTTCATGGGGCAGCTGATGACCATGTGTTTGTGCAGACTGGCCGTGTAGGTGAACTCCCGGCTGCAGTGGGGGCAGACGTTGGACGGCGGCACGTCTTCGGATTTGACCACCACCTTCTTCGCAGTACTGACGGCTCTATGTTTCTGCGAGATCGCCTTCTGGACCAGCTGGTTTTTCTTCTTACTCAGGGCGCTTATTTTCGTTTTCCCCGTTTCCTGATTGAAGTTGAGTTTCTTTGGTTGCCCCATCCGACGGAACGGACTCTGACCTGCGACGGCGGCGGCCTCCGGTGCCGCCTCGGCTGTTGCGGTGGGCGGCACCATTCCGTTGGGACTCTTCACAATCTCCTTTAGGGGAATCGGGTTTTTCTTGGGAGTGTAGCGCCTCTTGTCGCTGGCGTTGGCACACACCAGTATGTGCTTGTGCAGCTCAGGCATGTTGTCGAAGCCGTTGCCACATTTGGTGCAGCGGATGGCGGTGTTGAAGGTCTGCGGTATGTTGTGGGTGGTGAAGTTCGTGGCGGAGGCCACCGAGCCGGAGTGAGAGCGGCTGTGGTAGGGGAAAGGCGGCGGTTTGAAACTGGGATAGTGTTGATTGATGCCAAGTCGGACGTCGGGACCTTTCGGCTTCCCTCCCTCTGAAGCCATGATCTTTATCGTAGTGTACAGCTCCTCGTTGGGGTCCTCCGCGCTTTTCCCGTTCACGTCGGCCTCCTCTTTCGCCGGCGCGTCGTTTTCACTGGGCGTTCCTGGCGCCGGTGTGGAGGGAGCGCTCTCCTCTTTGCCTCTGGACGGATCGGTGTAATTCTGCGGCCTCAGCTTGCCGCTCTCTACAGTAGTATGCGTGCATGACTCGTTGGGGTGAAGGTCCTTTTGGTGCTGCTGGAGGTTACAGAGGAAGGCAAACTCTTTGGAACAGACGGAGCACAGGAAGATGCGACCCACCCCATGCAGCGCCGCGCGGTGGGCCAGGACCGCCGCCTCGTCGCCAAACAGCTGCACGCAGAATTCGCATTTGAAGGGCCAGTCGGCGGCGTGATCTGTGATGTGGCCGCTGAGCTCTTTGATGGAGTCGAACGGCTCCTCGCACACGTTGCACACGAAGGTCTTGCAGTATGTGGAGTCCACTTCCTCCGCCTCCTGGGTTTCGGTGGACGGTTTATCGAGAGCAGCAGGCGGAAGCGAGGAGTCGTGAGGCGAGTGGTTTGCAGCGGACAAGTCGTCTTCACAGTGAAGAGGCTCTTCTTTCACTTTAATCTGTGGGGGAGGTTGCAAAGCGGCGGATGGAGACGACCGGTGTGACGCAACAGGAGGAGATTTGGAAGATGACGGCAATTCCAGTTGAGGGGAAAGAGAAGAAAAATCGGCTTTCAAAGATATTTCCGTTTCTTCACCCTGGGTTAAGCTGCCATTTGTTAGACTGTTACATACCGCAGAAAGAGCAACATCAACATTTTTAGCCAGGTCTTCTGTTTTGGGTCCAGATGGACTCGATGCTGCCGACTGATTGGGGGGACTTTGGAGTGGAGTGCTTGGGTAATCTTGTGGCTCAGAAATGTTACTCTCCTCTTCGTCCTCGTTTTCCTCCCCTGAGAAGTTTTCGATAGAGTCCGACAGATGCTTGGATTCATCAGCTTTCGGAGACATTTTTGGCGAGAGGACCGGGAGCGGCGAATCCGAAGGCTGCGGTGAGCCGGGGAGCGTCGGAGGAGACGGTATGGTGGGCAGGATGGGAGGCGGCGGCGTTGGAGACGTTGCGCTGGAGGAGCTGGGCGAGGACGGGTTTATTGTGACCGGAGTCAGGGAGGGCGGAGACGGGTGAGTGGAATCCGATGCAACATTTGGCGACTGCGTACGAAAACAGCTCAGGGTTGAAGGCCCCTCCTCTCCTGGCAACGTGAGACCGACGTACTCGTTCATTAGCACCTTTTCCAACATGCTAGTGTTTGGCTTCTTCTTCTTCACCGGCGGCTGTGGCGCTGGCCCGCCCTTTAAATCGGGCTCTGCGGCGGCTTTTCGGTTTACACTTAAATCCAGAGCCGAGTCTCCAGTCGCCTGGTTTGGGCCGTCGCTTCGCTTGCAGACAGAGCTGGACAGATCCAAGGGCTGCTGGTTGCAGGAACCCCCTCCGCCGCTGGAAGAAACATGGCTCCCGGAGGAGCTTGGCGAATCCTCGTCTTCCTCATCTAGGAAGCTTTCAGGAGGCGGCACACTATGACTTTCCAGCTTTGGCACCTTGAGGGCGTTTCCGCTCGCCGCTTCAGCTTTACAGCCCTCGGTTTTGACAGTCGGACTGAGCTGTGGGGATGAAGGCGGAGAACCGGTCCTCCTTTTGAACTTTCCAGAAGCGCCTGGAAGCGCGGCCAGTCTGTGGCTCTCGGTAATAAGGGCTATTGTTGATTTTTGGAAGTCTTGCGTCTGAAGGAGCTGTTTGAGTTTAGGGGAGAGATAAATGGTTTTCTCTCTCTGAAGTGTTGATGAATCCTGCTGGAAAAGTCCTCCTACCAAAAGGTTGGATGAGGACGACGTGGAGGATGAAGGCGAAGGAGCCGTTTCCGTCTCCACCTTCAGGCTGGTGACGAGGGGTGGAGTCGATGTTCTTCTTTTTGCTGCAGGCTGCTCATTACCAGTGATTGGCTTCGTGGCGTTCGTTCTCGCCTCCACCTTCAGTGCTTGACTAATCTGATTCGGGCTGATGATGACCGTGTCCAGGCCAAACAGAGCCGCCGACCTCGTGTCCACTTCTATCACCTCGCAGCTGCTTGCCGAGCTCGTCGACACAATCTTGCCGTCGATGTAGAACCTGAGGTTCTCCGAGATGTTTTTGGAGATGTCGATGGCGTAATCGTCCCTGTCCGCCTCGTCCTCCGTGTCGGCGCTGGGCATGTAGACCAGAGGAGGGCTGGCGCTCGGGGACGCGCCCGGCTGCGGCGCCGACGCCTCCTGCAGCAGCAGGCCTTTCCTGCGGACTCCCTTCGGCAGCAGGTGGCGCTCGTGTATTCTGCGTTGGTGCCGGCGCATGTTGGTGTGCGTGCCGAACGCTTTGTTGCAGTACTTGCAGGGATGAAGCTCCTTTGACTCCCCGTTCTCGTCGAACATCGACGGGCGATCGGCGTGGGGTCCCAACTCTTTCCTCTGCGTGTCTAACTGGGACCCTATGGCTATGAGCTGACTGGTTGGACTGGTGCAGTCAGGACTTGAGTCAGTCTGTCCTGCAGGACTGAGGAGGCCGCCGGCTCCAGCCTGGGAGCCGGGCATCTTCTTGGATCCGTTCTCGTGCCGTCTTTCGTGCCGCCGGCGCCCAACTTGTGAGCTGAAAGGCTTATTGCAGTATCGGCACTTAAAGACTTGTGCTTGTTGGTTGCTGATGCCATGAACGTGTATATGGCGCTCCAGGCCTTGTCTGGAGGAGAAGTGGCGCTCACAGTGTTCGCAGGGATAGGATTCTCCTTGCAGGTCTTCGTCCAGCTCCCCGTCGGGGTCCTGCTCAGGGTCTCCACCCCGCTGGGCTGGCGGGGGGCTCTGCTGGGGTTCCTTATGGCTTTCTCCACCGCCAGATAACAACGCGCTCGACTGCTCGGATAATTGCTTTGAGGTTTGGTGCTGCATTTCACAACTGTCATTGCCATTCTCTTCTTCCTCGTCCTCTTCTTCTTCCTCAATGTTTCCCCTGTCCACCCCCGATACGGACGTGTCCTGCAAATACTTGTGGTTGGTACTTCCTAAAGGATGGGCTTCATGGAGATCCTGAGGGGTCCCTGATGGTCTCTCACCCTCCTCTTTATCACCTGGGTAAAATACATGAAAATTGTGCTCCATTAGTGAACATATTTTGAATTAATGGGTCAAAGTAGAGCTTTAATTACCAAACATTTGTTTAACTAATGAATAAATACTCACCTTCTCCCCCCTCCCACATTTCCCTGGCAGTAGTTTTGGCTCCACTTGTTTTCTTGAATCCACCCAAACAAGCCTGTCTGGCTTTCTCCACAAACTTTCTTCTAGCTGAAACACACACACACACACACACACACGCACACGCACACGCACACGCCACTCTGTATTAGTCATGATCACAAGTATGGTTTACAAGGAAAAGGCTCCAATTATGTTGACAGAGCTACTAAAGAAAAATGATTAATCACCAAATTTTATTGGGAAATTTGTTATTTACCAATAAATTACAATAATCAAAAAGGCCAAGTTTCACTGCAAGCACAATAATAGCATGAAATATCAATGAACCTCTATGAACACATTTAAATCTGCAACTATGGAGGTGTGATAAGGACTTTAAAGTCATTTTGGTACATAGTATACTTATTAAACTTTACCAATGCACAGTCAGAACTTCCGAAAAACAAAATACATGCGCAAAAATAAAACTTCACAAACAGTTACATTTAAACATGTAACTATGCTGCTTAGCAGAAGACTCACTGCATTTTATCAAATTGCATCATTTACCGACGTTGTCATGGAAACCAAGGGAACCATAGCTCAGATAGTAAAATCACAGTCATTTCTCAGCATTATCACAGGTTGAATAAGTTTTATTATAACGATGCGAGAACATCCCCATTTCTAAGCTGCAGTCCACTTCAGAATGACACGTTAGTGTTTGACTAGATCAGCTCTTCACTTTATTAAAAATTAAATCACTGAATGCATTAGGAGGAACCTTGATCTGAGAATCACTTTAAGATGACAGCAATACATTGTCTCCATCTTTTCCTCACTTCACCAGGTCAACAATATCAGAAACTGACCACATCGGGTTTACATTCTTGTGATTATTTTGATGATGGATTGAAATGTCTATATTTGTCCTGATTAAAATCAATGAGTCGGTCATTACTTGATTCCCTCTATGCTTTCTGTGCATGAACTCTCTGTTTTTAGAACCTGCAAACATTTTAAATCAAAACTGTGTTTTCTAAGAACATATGTTTAGTTTGAAGACTTTCCATTCGTTAGATTTTAAACTACAGCTGAACAAAGATAGTCCAGATTCCTTAAAGGTTGTTAAACATCCCTTTAATAAAACGCCAAGTTGATTTAAAACTTCACAGCTGTCCACTTGTCGACTGTGTTGGCATTTACATAACTCCTACTGGTTGTGTTTTCATTTCAACTCTACACCACAACATTTATTTTCTCATCTCCACCAGATGTTTTTGTGCTTATGACACCAACCAGGACTGTTGAGTCTCGGACATTTCAGTAAAAGTTCAGTGTGTGCTAATGGTGAGAAATGACGCATGGCGGTCCCTGTGAGTACCGGTCCAAACACCATGGCGGTCCCTCTGAGTACCGGTCCAAACACCATGGCGGTCCCTGTGAGTACCGGTCCAAACACCATGGCGGTCCCTGTGAGTACCGGTCCAAACACCATGGCGGTCCCTGTGAGTACCGGTNACCATGGCGGTCACTGTGAGTACCGGTCCAAACACCATGGCGGTCACTGTGAGTACCGGTCCAAACACCATGGCGGTCACTGCGAGTACCGGTCCAAACACCATGGCGGTTCCTCTGAGTACCGGTCCAAACACGGCCTGCGGCTCTGCAGTGTTTAAGATGGTCATGCGATGCAGTGGTGCTACACTGAAGATGAGCTCCGTTTTAAACAATCTGAATTCATCGTACTGTAGACACTAGAGGTGTGCCGATCAATCGGTCACCGATCATAATCGGCTGATTTCCGTGAAATTGGTGATTATCGGGATCGGCCGATCATTGGCTCTGTTACCGATACCGATCACCCGCATCTCATTTCTCAGCCTGTCTG
>CAEGAF010184411.1:0-18658 GCA_903067075.1 Micropoecilia bifurca
ACTGATGTATATTCGCATTTAAAATAAGTCAATAGAGTTTAATTTGCAATTTTTGTGTCTTTGTGTCATGAGGTAGATCTCAGGCGGCTGGTGAGAGAGAAAGTAGATCTTGGTCTCAAAACGTTTGGGCACTCCTGGCCTAGACTTAAAGTAACATATGAATGGAAACATTATAAAATGATTAGTTACATAAATCTTAAATTATATGTGTTTCAGCTCTTATGGCAGTGATATGTGGATTTCAATACTACAATGGATGGAATGTGCTTTTTAAGGAATTACATCTCATAAACCATCAGTAAAGCTTCATCCTTGTTCAGAGTTGCATTCTACTGATGCATCTCTTATTGAGCGTATGATGGACTCAATAGAAAAACTGGAAGTGACCAAAACAAAGCTCTATTCTTTAAACAAAGCTGTCATAAAACATCTGATAAGCACTGTAGAATACATTGTTGACATAAATCTATGGAAAATAATTTGTAAAAATAATAAAAGTTCCCATTAGTTAGTGCAAAAAGCAGCTTGAACCATGAGCTGCCTCACCTTTCTGTGCTGGAGGAGCCGTGGGACTCTTCTTTCGCTTTCCCCCTCTCCTTGTTTTCTTCAGCACTTTAAATGAATCGGTTATCAGTCCACGTTTTGTTGTCATGGTGATGATCTAGAAAAGACACATGTCAATGAAATTTACTACAAACTGATTGACTGTATGCCTTGGTAAACATATTTACATCATTTCATATTGACAGTTGCTTATAAAGTTTACCAAAGATCTCTATTGCCTGTCTCATACTGAGATGCTCCAAAATGATAGAAATCAGAGTAAAATGAAAAAGATTTGATTCCTTATTACAGGTTAACAGCTGGTTTGAGACAAATACAGAAAATATGAAATATAGAAATCAAATATTATTTCTTTTCCATGTAATGTTTGGTTTTGATTCAAAATTTGCTTTTCACTTCAGATTATACTTGATTACTAATATGTGATCTGCTCCTGTTTAAAATAATTCTGCTGATCAGATTGATCAGTCTGGTGAATAACTACTTTATCAAACATGTTTTTAAGTTAAATCAGGTATTTAGATTATCTAAATTATGTTCGTAAACTAAATTAACATTTCCAAACATAGATAGCTGATTATTAGTTATTACTCATTATATTAGTGTGACTAGAAATAGTTTCATTATTGACTAATGTTGGCACAATATAATAATTGAATTTGCATTTGAAGCTTTAATTCTGAGAATAAATGTATTTTAGAACATATTTTTCTATTTCATTTAAACATGTTTAATTTAGGCTAATGAGCCTAAATTTACCTGTCACAAAATGTAAAACTGTTAAAAAAATATTCTTAATTGATATGATTTATACATTTGTATACATACATTTTTTACATACATACATATTTTGGCACAGAAGTCATTCTGTACCAAATAGAAGAAAAACGTTTAAATAATGGAATAAAATACTGAGTTCTGCTTTGATGCGCTGATATGGATAAAACACTTGAATGAGAGTAAACAAAGCCGGACATCTATAATAAAACAGGGAGACGAAGGAATTCGTAATACTAATAATATAGCTTTCTATTAATTGCAGTTTTTAAGTTATTAAGAGGGGAGATACTACGCTGCTACGCTTTATTTAGTTTGATTCAGACTTTAGTTCCGCATTCATTTGTTATTACAGCGTTATACTCCCGCTAACAGACGTCAGTAATCTGATTTGAATAATTACTTAAAAAACAATGAGCGACGTGCATTTACGGCGAACACAAACAGATCCCGGATGTGCATCAGCACCGCTTTTTAAGCTTAACTTTAAGTTGTTTATTATGAACTTACCTTGTTATGTTCACGATTAAAAATAATTGTTAGTGTTCGTTCTCGGTTGTTAGTGTTTATGGCTCCACTTTTCTGCAGAGAAAGCGAACCAAAACAATGACGCGTTTGAGTTCTTCTTCTACGGTCGCCTCGCCAGTCCACGCCTCTGCTGCCACCTGCTGTTATTCCCTGTGACTGCACAGAAGATTGTGCAGAGATGGAAGGTATTTATATTTAACTGGGGAAGAAAAACTACTAACAAATTGAAATCTCACTAAAGTAGAGCTGGACAATAGAACTGAAAAACACATCAGAGTATGAGCATTACAATACCAGTCAATATAGATAACTATTGATAGTCAAAAATTTGCTTTAAAAAACTCACAAATTTTGAGAAAGGAACACCGTTCGTGATAAATTTCTCTTGAGGACAATGCCTCATTTCATACTGCTCCTTTGAGCCATGATTTATAGAGCTACATTGGGATAGTAACATTTATTCAAAGGAAAAATAAATGGAAACTGAAAAATTATTTTGAAATGGAAAAAAAAGTTTGACAAAAACCTTTTGAAACTAAAATACTGTTTTTCATTTTCATACGGGTTTTTAGAATTGTGTTCAAGCTTTTTTGAAAGTAAGTTTATTTAAAAAATACATTTTGTTTATATTTAAAAAATATATCTTAGGATTTTTAATATATGGCCCCTCAATTAGGGGCATTTTGTTTTGAACAAACTTTATGGTCCCAATTTAGCTCCATAATTATTAAATAGCTGTGTAGTTGAGGCATGTTGGTTTGAAGCCTCTCAGCACTATTAAAGTGGCAGAAATTGTTATCTGAGATACATTAAAACACTTACTGAAACAAATTTGATGGCATTTTAGGTTTGTGTGCGCAAATCCGAGTGGCAGAAAATCACACAAACCTCAGTCCATCAGTCACTAAAGAGGGTTTACAGTGCAGTTTATCTGAAGTCCCATTAGCTCTATCAAAGTGGTTGAATTATAACATCCACTGACTTGATCTCTGCGGTTGAGGTTTCAGTCCTGGATGGAAGTGCTGACTTTAATGGAGACGCAGGTCATGCTGTCCGAAGCTGGAGTGTCACTAATGGCTGGCAAAAGATGGACAAAGTCCTTTTCTTCCCTCCTCCCTTTCTTTACTGTGGCTTTAATTCTCCAGATCAATACAAATCTCTTTAGAATGATCTGTGTAGTGCAATTTCATCTTTTGTGTCTCACTAATACTTTTGTTATCATGAATCGCATTCAAATGATGTTTTGAATGAGTGAGAATATGAGCATCCACATGTATTTTACTCATTTTAATAACGAGTTATTACTGTGTTTCGTCATGAAAACGTAAGAATTGCAGATTATATTATGTAGAGAGTTTATTGCTAAACTTGTTGCAATAAGCAATTAATCAATTAATAACATGATAAACTAAAATGAGCTCAGTAATTTTCATTGTGATGGTTACCATTATGTTTACATACACTAATCCATTTTATTTATGGTCACTTTACTTATATTTATCATTTCTCCCAGTTCCAGTTCAAAACGTTTTTTTTACAAAATTGAAGTTTATTGATCTTTGAGAAGGCAAACTTATTATGCTGTTTATATTACAAGAAAATAGTCTCAAAGTAGCAATATCATTGTTTATTGTAATAAATACTGGGATAATTTATCGTCCAGAAATATGTGTTATCCTGACAGGCCAGCCCTTGAAACCTGGGTTTGGAAACCCCTGATCTAAGGGAAAAACAACAGAAATTATACCATGGCTACAAAAAACGTTGACATTATAGTTTATATTGCCTGAAATATATTAGATTTGGTCCAGTAGTGGGACTTCTGTTGAAAATAAAAGGGTTCATTTTTTGTTTTATTTTCACCAGGGTGGATTCTAAAAATGAAAGAAAAACAAGGAAGAGAAAGCAAAAAATGAAACAAACACAGAAAATAAGTTGGAAAATAATAACACAAAGAAAAAAGAAGGTAAAGAAAAAGGGAATAAAGGAAGAGAAGATGAACAAAGAAAGAAAAAGGAAATGATAAATAAAGCAAATAGAAAGAACAAAAAATATGGAAAGAGACTAAAAACTTAGAAAAGAAAGAAAAAACAGAAAAAAGAAAAATTATTTTAAAAAATCTAAAATCATTGTAAAAAATGTAAAAATGCAATATAAGAATATAAATCAGTTAAAAAATTACTAAAAAGTATTAATAAATGTCTTAAAAGTCAGAATTGCACATATATTACACCAATTTTAAAGAAAAACCACATTGTGACACTTTTGAGTGCTGAATAAAGTCGCTGCTTCAAAGAGCAACAATAACCATAAACCAAAGATGCAGCTAAAACTGTAAAACTGCCTGGCTACAGTCATAATGAGGTAGATAGTGAAAGAAAGAGAGCGAGAAGGAAAGAAAGAAAAAGAAAGACTCCATCAGCTGACAGGCTTTTATCCAGTCCTAACTTGTGATGTTTAATGGAGGCATTCAGTGGTTCCTGATGGCATTAGACTGAAAGGCGCTGTAAGTGAATAAGTGTGTAATGTTATATTCTCGATATGGTTAGATGTGTGTATTAGGATGTGGAGACTCATCCATGGCGCTAATAGCTGTCTTTTACACGAAACGACTTCTCCTCTCAGTGTGGTCTACCTCTCTCTCTTAATGGGTATTCTGTGGTTTCTGTTTCCCTCGGCTACATTACGGCGGCTGTTTAATGGGAACTGTCCTAAGTCCAGGAAAAATCTCAGCAAAAGAGAAAAAAAATAAGGTTTTAATTTTTACAAATCAAATAAACATTAGCTAGAAAAAAGAATAAACATTAGCATTATAAACGGTATGTAAAACTATGGACATCGTCATATATTTTCTGCGTTGCTTATTCTTAATGAGTTTGTGTGTTTTGGTTTGGGATAATTTTTAACATCAATGTCAAGATTCTTTTGTTGTCTTCTGTTCTTTATGTACTGATTTATGCTATGTTTTGATTTTATTATTAGTTTTCTTGTTTTTTGCTTTGTCGTTCATATTACTAATTAAATGCAACGCTGACGTCCGTAATAGCGAGAGCACTATTTATAGTTCTAATAATGGAAGGAGCCATTTATGGATCAATTTCAAAGTTATCAAGTAATTGGAGAATCATCACAAGATGACAACAAGATGAAAAAAGCTAAAAAGAAAAGAAAGAAAGAGAGAATGAAAGGACAACTTTTATGAACTTCTGTAGAAAGGTCTGTCTGGATGGGATGGATGAAAAAGTATTATTTCCACTGGCAGATTATTTAATTTACAACATGGGGAAAATGTCACGTTATAAGTGAAATGGAACCAGAGGTTTTTAACAATTATTAAGGAGTTATTTTAATTAGATGTAAGATAGTTTTTTTCTTATTTCTACTGTATTAAGATGTTTAAACTAGAAACTAAACCAAAGTTACCTGGTAAGATTTCTTGTTTTTGTTAAAAATGATTGGACTATAAGAAGGTGATAAATAACAGTTGTTACAACAAATTTAACATTTACAAGTTTTAATTTCTTTCTATTATGTTTCTTAGATCATAAATACCTTTGTATGTTTCTAATGGAATACATATTAAAGTCATTACATTGTGAAAAGCAGTTTTGTGGATTGTAAATTAAATGTTAAAAGGCTTGGAAAAAATTTACTTGTGCAGGTTTTTTCATAATTAACACACAGAACTTTCCAAATTAATCATCTTTTTGTCTTTATTATTGTTGCAGTCTATTCTGTCAACTTAATTTTATTGGCTCAAACCAAAACTGCTCAAAGCTGGAAGACCAAAGAATGAAAAAGAAAACAGAAAATTACAGGAAGTGACTCAAATAAGGTTTGTATCTACAATTTGAGCCTCATGAGAGGAGAGGATGTGGATTAAAATGTTGCTGGATGTTTTTGACTGAAGGCTGCAGATAGATTTGAGTGTGTGTGTGACCACACCGCACTCAGCAGAGAGAGGAGGCATCTTGTTATTGGCCTGATAGGGGAAATGTCAAGTTAGCTGCCAGAAGGAGGAAAGCCTGGCTGGATCACGGCTCACATAAAAGACAAACACCGAATCAGAAGGTTCTTCATTTATTGTCTTTATCATTGAGATGTTTGACATCTGCAGAAACAGGAAGAGAACAGAGACAGAAGCCAGTGAGATAGAGGAGATTTAGACCAATTAACAGCTTAATTAAGAGTCTTTTTTCTTTACAAGTGCTTTGTTTTGTTTTATGTTTGTCTTTTTTGTGTTCACTTTAATTTTAGAATTACATTTGAGACTGTCCAATACAAATCTGTACACTGTACAAAAAATCACTTAGGTTATTTTTGAGGGATTTTTGTTGTATTTTTGCATTTTCCCTCCACAAACTGCCAAAATGTGGTCGTGTATGAAGAACTTCTTCACTTATGAAACAACAAAATCTGTGGTGGTGAAAAGCTGGACTATTGGCATCATCAACCGGATTGTTCAACTTATCATCATTTCTTACTTTATTGGGTAAGTGTAAATCATTTCTTTAATCACTGTAAAACCCAAATAATTAAAGGATTTGTTGCTAAAATAGTTAATTTTAAATAACTGTAAAACTGAACTCACTGGAATGTTAATGTTTCACTATAAGGCCATTGAAATGTCTTCAGATCTTAGCTTGTCTGGTCTAAAGTGACTCTTCAACATAATTACTCAGACAGATACTTCAGTATCTTTTTATTAAATGATGGGAAGCTACACTTAAGATTTTAAGTGATGCAGACATCACTGCGGTGATACTCCAGTTCTCGCTAATGATTAATGGACTAAGAGCTAAACGGTGAGAATTTCTGTTGTGTTTTTTGAATCAAACTGCCTTATCCAGTGGGAAATTGTCATGTATAATCAAATCCACAACGTTCAGATTGCAAGGAAACTACTATATTCACTGAGCTACAGTCACTCAGTGGCTTTATGATCCATATGCCAGCAGCTAAAATCTGTGAATACTTGAGAACTTCTCTATAAACACTTGTAGCTGCCTATTTTAATAGTTTAAACACCAAGTATATCTTAAAATGTACTAATTCTCTATAGTGGAAACCATCTTGGCGCAACAGCTAGTTTCTACAGTGTCTTTATTTCCACTTTTGGGGTTAGAGTCAATCAGTGCGAAGGAAAATGAACGGGGCAGCTGGATTGGCTGCTATTAAAGCTAATACTGAGTCAAACAGCATTCACTCTAACTATTTCAGCTTTCTCTGTAGCATTTTGTTTGGCGTATTTAGGTGTGTTAGGTAATTTAACATTGAAGCTGACAGAAAACACATCTGGGATGCTCCAGGGTTCAATCCTGGGGTCCTTCTTATTTTATATGCTCCCACTAACCCAGATATGGATTAATCTGAAATCCATGTTTTCTTTTGCACATTAACATAAAACACAAGTGTTAGAAAAGTTGATTCTTATTTATTTAATTATTTATGCAAGTTTTGTGTATTTGACTTTGTTTGACTCAATGTTTTGTTTTTGTTGTGGAGTTTTATCCCGTCTTCGAAAACCATTTTTTTCCCATGTGAGACAAATAAATTCTTATAAGTGATAAGATTGGTTACCATAGCGATGCAGATGATACACAGCACTACTTTGCTGTAGTTGCGTTTTCATTACATTTGTGCTCAAAACTATTTTGATAATCCACTAATTAAAAAAACCCACAAAACACAAAAACCTTTTTACTGAAACGTGTGCAAATGCAGACCTGAACATTTAGAAACAAATAAAGATGATTACAAAGTCTTTTATCACCTAACCAATATTTCTGGGATTGAAGGACTTATGTCCCAGCAAGATTTAGAGAAACTCATCCGTTGATTAGTAAACGTTAACCTTTTAGACTGAGTTTAGTCAGTTTAAGACATCATAAGTCCACTAGTTAACTACACAACTATTGTCAGTCTGCCGTGGCTGATTATTCTTACAGGAAGAGCCTCATTTACTCATTAGCTGGATCTTATTCCAAGCAAGTAATTTAATCCTTACCCACAGAATGTGTTTTTCAATTAATCTTTTTTCTATTATTGTCCTCATAAAAATAATCTCATTGTCACATTCTTGGTGCCAACAAAATAAAATAATTTTTTGGAATAAAATGTAAAAAAAAAAAACAGATTTCTTTAGGTTTTTTTTATTATTGTGCACCAGTGGAGAGTAATAGAGTGATTACTCTAATGCAGTGGTTCTGAACCTGGGTTCGGTCCAACCCCAGGGGTTCGGTGAGTCGGTCTCAGGGGTTCGGCGGAGCTTCTGCTGCGGAGTTAAAGACACACTTGTGTAAAGTCGTGATGATGCCCAGCTTTGCCATCACTTTCTGCAGAGAATCACGTTACATTGCTTAGCCAATCAGAGGAACACGTTACATTGCTTAGCCAATCAGAGCTGCGGTGGAGCACTGATTGGAGGAGCTCCACTCTCAGCATAGATTTGAACTTGTGTCTTCAATTACTTTTGTCATTCAGTGGGTAGAAAATCCAGAAATTTTACACAAGAGTAGAGATACTTCATAATACAATTACTCAAATAAAAGAAAAAATACAGTATAGTAAAAATACTCCTAAAGCACATTTCTTCAAAAAGTTGCTCAAGTAAATCTAATTGAGTAAATATAACTATGGTTTCTACCCAACTCTGGTGATTTTAAGGGCGGTCGGTTTCTAACCTGCTAATGGGCTCCAAAAGGCACTTTGCCTGATATTTATTTCAACTAAATCTGATGTCAAAATGTTTGTCACATTTTCCCTGCTTGTGTTTTCAGTTGGGTGTTTCTCTGGGAAAAGGCCTACCAGGTGAGAGACACAGCTATAGAGTCGTCAGTCATGACAAAGGTCAAAGGTTTTGGAAACTACAACAACAGAGTCATGGACGTTGCAGACTACGTCACTCCTACGCAGGTATTTATCGGTACATTTCAGTACTTCATAGAAAGATTCACTATAATGTTGAGCTGTAAAATCCATGTGGTTTTTCCACAGGGAGGTTCGGTCTTTTGCATCATCACCAAAATGATTACAACAGAGAACCAAGTGCAAGGATACTGTCCTGAGGTCAGCTGATGTTAAATTCACTTCAGAATTAACATGGGAATTCATTAACTGAGCAAAAAACAAGTTATACATAATGAGATTCATTAAAACAAGAGAACATAATTAGGCATTTGGAAAGAGGGAAACGGCTTATAAACATCTGGCAAATCATCAGTTCCAAGGCCATGAAGAAAATACTTAAAGTTGAAGGTTGTAACATTTTATAAAAATATGTATGTTTTTTACATATTTGTTGAAATTATCACCATGTCGAGACAGATCTGTGAAAAGATCTGTCTCCTTCACTTCCCTCCCTGAGTTACTATCTCAAGAAATGCGCCACTCTGGACCAAAAATAACCAATCAAAGCCAGGAGGTGGGCCATAGTGCTGTCAATCAACTCATAAATGTGCTGCTCAATGTCCTAATGGCATTGAGTGGATAAACAACTTACAGTTTATCCGCCATCATTGGTGGCCAGGCTAACTAGACTGAGCATTAGTGAAAGCTTCTGCTAGATGCAGGGTGATTGACAGCGCTAAGACCCGCCTCCTATCTCTGATTGGCTGTTTCAAGTTAGCACTAGAAACAGTGCTACTCTCCCTATTGTCATTGGGAGAGTATAAAATTGTAAAACAGAAAGAAAATTATACATGATTAAAAACAGTTTTTGCAAGTTAAAAACTGAAAAGTGTGGTGTCCAAAAGTATTCAGCCTGCCTTTCCTCTGAGTGCAACTATTGCCTTCAGAAGTTGCCAACTGATTATTAAATAGTCAATCTGTGTGTAATCTAGTATTAGGTAAGGTAAGGTAAGGTAATTTTATTTATATAGCACATTTTCAGCAACAAGGCAATCCAAAGTGCTTTACCTGAGTTAAAAGGAAATACAAACAAAATAATAATGCTAATAATATTAGTACCAATACAGCGGTTCTGTTAAACTTGTACTGGGTTAGCAGTTCTTTCAGAACATAATCATTTAATCTGATCTGTTGATAGTGTAAAATACTTACCGTAACATTATTTAATCACTCAATTTTATTTGTACAGCACATTTAAGCAGAAAAACTTAGCATCATAAAAAACACACAAATAATTGCATTTTTAAATATTTCCATGTTATTCAGACTGAGAAATTCAACTGTACCAAAGACAGTGACTGCACAAAATATCGTCACAGACCAGGAGGATATGGTAACATGTTAATTTTATTTTTTTTTATGATATGAAATTTAAAATATAATTACGAATTACGATAGTATTTGTTTTGGAGCTCCTTTAACATTTCTTTGTACTCCTGCTTAGGAATCTTCACAGGGAACTGCGTCCCTTTCAAGACCAACGTCTCAATGTGTGAGATTAAAGGGTGGTGTCCTGCAGAGATCGACACCATCGAGACGTGAGACGATACTTTGCACTTTGCATGTCCTATATTTGCATATACACACAGTGATTTATTGATGTGTGTATTCAATTTGAGGAACCACTTTGGTACATTATTATTGCTGGGGAAAAACATCCAGGTTTCATCAACTATGCAGATGATATGCAGCTCCACATTACAATGTCAGTGACTCACGACCAAAAGAAGTTATTAAACGATTTAGAGTCAACACAAAACTTCAGCTGTTACAGCTGGAAATTAGAGGTCAGGCCTGAAATCTGGGTGTAGTGTATTCTGACCTGAACCTTCAAAGACACATAAAGACAATTACAAAGTCGGTCTTCCTGAAAAAACATTTCTGCGATTTAAACACTAAAGTCCGAGCGAAATTTTAAGAAACTCATCAATGCATTTATCATTTAATTTTATTGATTACTGTAACCCTAAACGTGTCTGAATTAGCCATAAATTTACGCAAATTGAAATTATGAAAAACATTTTCTGAATGGAAACATGGCAAATTTGAAAAAGCTCAAATTTTTTAATAAAAAGTTTCTGGGCCAGGAGGTGGTGGTTTTTCAGCTGCATAGAAACAGATGCATTTCACAAAACTGCAACGTAAACACTTTATTTGCATCACACGAGTCAAATGATCCCTGGATGTTACTGCTAGAGAAAACAACAAAGAAGATGACAGGAAGTGATTTTTTTCCTGGCTCCATCAGAGCTCTCACAGCATCGCAGTTCATAAAAAAATTACGCATCATTCCAACATTTTGAATCCATAGCTCTTCTGTAAAACTGGACTGATTGGCTGACAGAAGATGAGCGCTAACGCTAAATTATGAATATATCTCATCGTAACAGTTCAACTTTGTAGCTGCCATGATTTTTAATTACACATTTGCATGTGATTTTAACTGAATTTCTTATTTAATGGAAAAACAATAATTTCAAATGGTGTTTTTTTGATATCAGCAGAATATTTTCACATATGGAAAATGCAACTACTGTCAGTGGTTCCCTGCTTCCTTTATTTTTTGTTTGCTCAAGCAGAATCAAAGTTTTAGATTCTGCCTTGGCTGAAAAAATTATGCTCGGTTTTAACAACTTCAGATGCTTTTCAGATTTTAAGCTGATCAAAATAAATCTAAACTTTTCCAAAATAAGCCTGTTCAATTTCCATCCATCCATCCATTTTCTTGCACCCTTGTCCCTTGGTGGGGTCGGGAGTTGCTGGTGCCTATCTCCAGCTGGCGTTCCGGGCGGNGGAGGCGGGGTTTGCCCTGGACAGGTCGCCAGTCTGTCGCAGGGCAACACAGAGACACACAGGACAAACAACCATGCACGCACACACTCACACCTAGGGACAATTTAGACAGACCAATCAACCTGACAGTCATGTTTTTGGACTGTGGGAGGAAACCGGAGAACCTGGAGAAAATCCACGCATGCACAGGGAGAACATGCAAGCTCCGTGCAGGAAGGCCGGGGCTGGGAATCAAACCCAGAACCTTCTTGTTGCGAGGCAACAGCTCTACCAACTGCGCCACTGTGCAGCCGCCTGTTCAATTTAATCCCTGGAATTGATGGGAAACCTTTGTAAATAACCAAATAGTCAAGTTACAATGTATAAAGAGTCCTATCATAAGTGCAGAATTAGAATAAATGTTTTCTTTCATATATTTCAATATCATTTATACACTTCATTTATTCGCAAGCTTTACATCAGACATTTTGATGTTGTGACAATCTGTTAATTTTTTTCCTGAAACTCCATTTCTGAGGCTTTAGAAAAGTTACAATATGTTTGTCTTCTCTTCTCAGAGAACCCATGAATGATGTGGAGAACTTCACAATCTTCATAAAGAACAGCATCCGTTTCCCAACCTTTAACTACACCAAGTACAACACCTTTTACACTACTTTCTGTCTGATTCTGATATTAACGCACATTGTAGGCGATCAAATTATAACTGGAGAAAGCAGACCTCTAGTACTTATGAATTAATGTTAGTTACGACTGAATATAACTGATCAGTGTTAGTCCCAGGCTAGTTCACATTTTCTCTTTTGGATTTATTTCACCCAGAATATAGATAACATCAGTTAAATGTAGTGGTGATGATTTAACATAAATTCTGTCTTTCTGCAGAGGAAACTTCCTTCCATCAATAACTAATGAATACATCAAAAAGTGTAACTTTAACAAAGAAAAGGACATCTACTGCCCTATCTTCAAAGTGGGGGACATTCTTAAAAACGCAGAGCAAAACTTCACTCAGCTGGCAAACACGGTAAAAACAGCAATTGCATTTTTTTTTATAGGGGTTCAGTTAAATTTGTGATGTTTACTGCACATCTTGTGACATTAAAATATGACCTACAAAGCTTCCTTGAACAGGTTAGGTCAGGTTTATAGGTCACACAAAACATGCTCCTGGTATTTTTTTTGCTTAAAATTATTCTTAAATAATGAGATTTTAGTCTGCGAAGTTCTTTCAAATTGAGCTGTTTAAGGGCGTCTTGTCACTTTAGAAGCTGCTGTTGACCAGCCCAGTAAACGTCTCATTTTCCAGACACTTAAAAACATGAACCTTTTACTTAAACATATCTGGATGATTTTTAAAGCACCATTTATCCTTATATTCCTCCTCTGTTAGGGTGGAGTGATTGGAATAATGATCAGCTGGATGTGTGATCTGGATAAATCAGACGATGAATGTAAACCATTGTATTCGTTCACCCGACTGGATGCCATGTCGCAGCAGAGCAACGTTTCTCCTGGGTACAATTTCAGGTGATTTAAGATTCTTTCATAATTACCAACCAGAAAACTTAGTTGTATATTTTAAAACAATAGACTCGCATCATAATTTGGTGCAAAAAAAATTACATTTTTGAACCCAGAATTTTCTTGGTCCAGTGTAGATAATACATAATACTCATCCTATAATGTAAGTTAAATTAGACCTAATTATTATTCATTTAATGAAAAAAGTTACTATCAGAATTAAATTAAACATTTTTATGACCTGTAACTCCAAATTACTTAAGAAAAAAATTGCCTATTTGTGGAAAACTAAAATATTCAGCTTTAGACACATATTATTGTAATGTTTTTGTTATTATCTAGGTTAAGTATAAGAGGTAAATACATTGAAATATTTGCATGTTTGTATTTGTTTGTACAGGTTTGCAAAATACTATAAGATGGAAAATGGGACAGACTACCGCACTCTTGTCAAAGCTTTTGCCATTCGATTTGATGTTATTGTCAATGGAAACGTGAGTATGTATTAATATTTAAAAGCAATTTATTCCAAATTAACTCAGAAACCTTTCAGTTACATTAGAGATTTGAATTCTCCTGTTTGCATCGTTTATGTTTGTTCAAAACAAGTGAGTGGATACAACTGTGGATATTGACAAAAATCTTTGTTTTTAGGCAGGAAAGTTTAACATGATTCCAACAATCATAAATATGGTGGCAGCGTTCACATCAGTGGGAGTGGTGAGCTAAACTCTTATAATTTAAACCCATATCATCCAACAAGTTTTACATCTTACATCATTTTCTAGGTTTACCAGAATTTAAAAATAAATGACTATATTTTGTTGCCTCAAAAATCCTGGTTAATTAGGGTTTTACTAGAAATGCATCAATCCAGTATTACAAAGACAAATCTAGTTAGTCTAATTATATGCTTCATTGCTTATTTTACATTATTTAGAATTCCTATTTGCGCTTTCTGAACCATTTAAAGAAAATTTGTTGCTGGTTTTTTTTGTAGATTTTACTGTTGTAGGCAGTTTCAGCTTATAATTTATTTTTACATTGACTGTTATACTTCACTGGCTGAACAAATTGAAGTTGTTTTTACACGTTTGACCAAGCTTGTGAAGCTATTGGTGTATTTAAATGTGTTGTTCTTATTGAGTTATCAAATACGTTTTTAATTCAGTACATTAATGTCTGTTTTGAAAGGGAAACATTTTAAGTCTATTTAATGCTCTTTTCCTGTCAGATCAGCCGACACTGATACCAATTCAGATGTCAGCATCAGTGCTAATAATGAAAAAATTGGACCAGTGCATCCTTATTTCTTACAGTTTCTTCTTCTGTTAGAGATATTGATATTCTTCTTTTTACTACTTTTTGTATTGTTGTTTTCCAGGGGACAGTGCTTTGTGATATAATACTGCTAAACTTTCTGAAGGGTGCAGAGCAGTACAAAGCTAAGAAGTTTGAAGAGGTAAAGTAAAACTCCGTAAAGCAGCAGGATGTAACTTTTATAAAAACATGTTCTTTACTTATTTGTTAAAACTGTTACCATGACGTAACAGTTATGAAACGGATAATCTGTGAAAAGATCGATCTCCTTCACCTCCCATTTGAGCTACTATGAACCAAAAACAACCAATCAGAGCCAGGAGGAGAGTCTTAGGGCGGAGAAACAACTTAAAACCGTTAATCCACCATTATCGGTGGTCATGCTAACTAGCTTTAGCTTTCACAACTATGGAGCAAAATCCTGTTACGTACGCACACAACATTTTACGCACGCACAAATCATTTTACACAGGCACAGATATTTTGAGCAGTGGTGGAGAAAGTATTCAAAAAATGTACTTAAGTAAAAGTACAAATACACAGACAAAAATGTACTCAAATAAAAGTAAAACTACCACATTAACATTTGGCTTTTAAAAATACTTAAGTATTAAAAAGTAAAAGTACTTGCTGAATGCATTACCTAATCGCTAATATCATTAAGTGAACCAGGTCGCCATATCTGATGATTTATGCAGCGCTATTATATTACTGACATTAGACAAGACATATTCTCTGCTCAAACCACTGCATGTCTGGAGCTCTGCGTGCGAGTAAAGGTGGAGCCAATGGGTGACAACAGACACTAAGTCACGTTATTGCTTGGATTTTACGACGCCACCTTAAGTCCCTGAACTTTACATTTTAAGGACAAAAAGCTCAATGTGACTAGTAACGCCACACTTTTGTAGAAATGTAGTGAAGTAGAAAGTACAGATACTTACTGTAAAATGTAGTGGAGTAAAAGTAGAAAGTACCTATTATTAAATCTACTTAAGTAAGGTGCAGATACACGAAAATTGTACTTAAGTACAGTAACAAAGTACTTGTACATCGTTACTTCCCACCACTGATTTTGAGACTATTTTCACTCCATACACAACAGACTATGCTAGGTGCGGCGTAGCTGAGAAAGGCGATTGACAGAGCGAAGCCCCGCCTCCTGGCTCTAATTGGTTGTTTCGAGTTAGTTCTAGAAACAACCAATTAATCAGTAGATCGATTTTTTTTTTCTCTCATACTAAACTATCACAGCATAGTGACAGTTTCAACAAATATGTTAAAAAAATTATTATTATTTTTTATATAATAAAACCTTAACATCATGAGTTAATGTAGGCTGAAGGCCTTTGGGATAAAAAGTTTTCTCCTTGTAATTTGTCCTGATTAACATGAGTTGTTTTTAAATGTGACATAGAAATAAATTTGAGTTAGGCTGAGTTTTTCCTTCTGTCTTTCACTCTAGGTTTCGGACGATCCGTTGGACATCCAGAGCAACGGCTTGTATCACTCCCAGCTGTCGCTCAGAAATACGCACTTCAAGTCCAGTGACTCCGGGGCATTTTCTATTGACCATTTCAGCTAAATAAACAGAAATTATCCCTGTGATTTCAATCACATAGCCTCTTTCAAGGCTCCGAACATCAAAATTACAAAATTATATCAACTGAATGTAGCATAAAAGCATGGCTGTCTTTGCATGAGGATTGTTGAACCAGTTGTCTAAAAGATGATTTTGGTACCCCATAGAAATGATAGCAATAAACAACAGGTTCACTGCTCTGTAATAATTTATTCCTTTATACGTGCATAGTTGCAACCAGGCGAATGAATACACCAGATAAAAAGATACACTTCTTTTCTCCTTACTGTCTGAAACTAAATCCGACTAAACTTCTCTTGTTTAAGGTCAGTCAAAATCACCAAAACTATTCTTGCTTTGACAAGCTGTGTTTCGAGTACAATCTAAATAAGTTTTTGATTTAAAAGTTGTTCCTCTGGATAACTGCAATGTAGAGGTCACTGTATGTTACACTTCTGGTTTCAACTGTATGTGTCTAAGTACAAGAGCATAAAGATAGACTGCAAATTTGTTTTATGATGATTTCCTCATCAGTAACTCTTAATACAATTGTGACTATACCAAGAAATAGAAACTTTAAGACAGCTTTCATTCATTCCAGCAAAAAAAATTATAATAAGAAATATAATCTTACAAGTATACAAATAATGGAGTAGTCCTGTCAACAGTTTATTTGTGAAGGTGAATAAAGGTGATTATTTTTTAACATTTAGAGCATGAGTGGAAACATGTAAAAAATGCTATCTGGATAAGCAGAAATGAATAACTATTTCCCAAGTAGTTGGTCAAACATTGTCAGGTGGTAAATCTAATTATTTTTAGTTTCAAGTATCCTTCCACTTTATTTGTTCTTGTCATTGATCCACTCTGTAATTAATTTGGTGGAATACTTAGAGCTTTTGTTCATTTACAAAACTGTAATCTTCTGTCTTTTTCCTCTAAATTTAAGAACCGCCATTATGTCCAAACACCGCTGACTCCAAAATTAAAGTGCTCTTGCAAACTCCAATGTGTGTGTGTGTATATACTTTGTTTCATAATGCTAATTTTTCATCTCCTTAAGTGAATTCCGGTCTATTTTGCTACAGTTTTCAGTTAAATTAATTCAGTCCAACTTTATAACTTTAACAACTTTATAACAGTCACAAAATATCAGCAAAATCACTCTGTCCCTCTAAAATCTTTCAGAAAATTGCAAAGTTGTATTGAATTGTATAGTTTGATAAATATTGTAATATATATCATATCGTGGGCAGAATATCGTGTATCGTATCATGAGATTATTGTATCACTACAGCCCTAGAGATTATATAGATTTCACCACTTGAACTAATTTATGATTTTTTTTTTATTGACAGACTTTAACAAAAACTGCAGGTGTATTTCTGTGTCGGTGAACTTTTGGATCAAACATGTTTGTTTTTAATTCAGTGGATTCTTTTACCACAGACAAAGATTTGATAAACGATCATGAAAAAAAGCTTTTATATACCACAAGTATGAATGTCCTTCTATTATCCCTCTTTCTCAACTTGTACGTCTTCTGTTGCCATGTTGACGATGATGATACGTCTTTTCTGGTGCTCAGACTGAATGAAGGTTATTTTATTTTCTTCCTCAGCAACAGGATCCCTCTGAGAGAAGCCAAGTCTCTCTTTCACATGGTGTCAGATCTCAGCCATTTTGGATGCGAATGGGAACGGCAGAGTTGGTTTTCGCTCCTTCCTTCAAAAGCACAGGCACAAAGGGAGCGACAGAGGAAAAACAGAGTGAGCATTTAGGTAGATGAGCATCCGCCTGAAACCAGAACTCTGCCTGGTATCCACTGATTTAAAGTCAAGTCAAGATGATTTGTGTTCAGCAGCAGCAGAGGTGGGCTGTAATACGTTTACTCAATTACATTTAATTGAATAACCTTCTGAAAAAATTGACCTTCTAGAGTATTTTTACTACGCCTTATATTTTACTTGAGTGATTTTATGATGAAGTAACTTTTACTTGAGTAAAATTGATTCTCTACCCACTGAGAGACAATAGATACACCCTCTCTTCAATCAAAAGTGACAGGTGGGCGGAACTTCCGGTTTGTGTGTGTGTGGGAGGGGCGGGGGAGGGTAATGTGTGTATTATACCACCAGTAAAAAAAAAAAAAAAAGTTATCAGAGTTAAAAATGCGTATTGCATCATGTCATTGACTTGTTATTGACTTGACTTGTTTATATGCTTCCCCCTCTTCGAATTACTTTTACCCTGTAATGACTGATTTGGACACAACTGTAGTTTCTAGAGGTGTGCCGATCGATCAGTCACCGATCATAATCGGGCGATTTCCGTGAAATCGGTGATGATCGGGATCGGCCGATCATTGGCTCTGTTACCGATACCGATCGGTAACAGAGCCTCATTTCCTCATTTCTCAGCCTGTCTGTCCAGCTGTTCTCGTCTTTCCTTCAATCTGCGCAAACAAGCAGCAACAAATGCTAAGCGATGTGTAACTATAACACACTGAGTGAATGAGGAGGTTTGCGTGATGCAGCGGAAAATTAAAGCAGGTCAAAATGCGTCAAAACCACGAAGCTAATACGACATAAAAACAATGACGGAGTTTGGCTACATCGAGGCTCACGGCAGCAAAAAGACACGGAGGATCAGACAGCAGGT
>CAEGAF010184416.1:0-19462 GCA_903067075.1 Micropoecilia bifurca
AAAAAAATATTGAAACGTTGAAAGAAATCAACCTGACATCAGTCTCCACCTGTTCTCCTTTCTGGTTTTATTGAAATTAATATATTTTTTATATCTTCACACTCTGAAACTCCACCTGGCTCTCCTATGTCTTCCCTGACCTGCTTCTCTCATAATAAAATAGTTTAGTTTATTTAAAAATTAAAAACAATTAATACATATTTCAATAACCTAAATGAAGACCAGAGCTTCTTCACCTTTATTCAACATCATTCTAGCACTGCTGTAGCACTGCTTTAGTTCCAAAAATAAATAAATAAATACTGCTGTAATCTGTATTTATTTATAAATACTGCTGTAATCTGGGGCTGCAGAGTGGCGCAGTTGGTAGAGCTGTTGCCTTGCAACAAGAAGGTTCTGGGTTCGATTCCCAGCCCCGGCCCTTCTGCACGGAGCTTGCATGTTCTCCCTGTGCATGCGTGGGTTTCCTCCAGGCACTCCGGTTTCCCCCCACAGCCCCAAAACATGACTGTCAGGTTAATTGGTCTGTCTAAATTGTCCCTAGGTGTGTGTGTGCATGGTTGTTTGTCCTGTGTCTCTGTGTTGCCCTGAGACAGACTGGCAACCTGTCCAGGGTGACCCTGCCTCTCGCCCGGAACGCCAGCTGGAGATAGACACCAGCAACTCCCGACCCCACCAAGGGACAAGGGTGTAAGAAAATGGATGGATGGATGCTGTAATCTGGCTTTTAAATGAGTTAATGTTTTTTTTTTAAGGTCAGCGTTTCTTCTACATAAAGGACAACTTCTGATAATCACATTTCCGCGTGGGCTCCGATATACACCCATCGTACATGACAGGCACCAGGGTTTAATTAACGGAGAGAGAGAGAGAGAGAGAGACAGAGAGAGAGAGAGAGAGACAGAGAGAGAGAGACAGAGAGAGAGAGACAGAGAGAGAGAGACAGAGAGAGAGACAGAGAGAGAGAGAGAGAGACAGAGAGAGAGAGACAGAGAGAGAGACAGAGAGAGAGAGAGAGAGACAGAGAGAGAGACAGAGAGAGAGAGAGAGAGACAGAGAGAGAGACAGAGAGAGAGACAGAGAGAGAGACAGAGAGATGCCCTTCACATCTGAATAGACAGAACCATTTATTGTACATGTTGCGCTCATTTCCAGCCCTGAGTGTCACTCGGCACAAGGAGGCCAGGGTGTGTTGTGGTGGGGGGTCACGACGTGGAACACGAACATTTCATCAAACAGCGGCTCGCCGGATAGCGCTCATTTATAATTCACCTTACGCAGGTTGACTTCTACATGATCAAAGATGGAGCGAAGGGGAAATGATTGCGACGATGCCGAGGGCTTCGCTCGCCTGCCACTACTGCTGCCGTCATTCCGCCGGTCAGTTTTCGAGAGGAGCAGGGGGAGAAACACTGAAGGTGGATTAGGTTGTGTTTGAACATAACTTACCCTTCGGGGTAAAACTCCAATGAAGTGGATTTGGCTAATGGGAATCTGTCCATCACTAGATCCCAGCTCGCTGTACATTCAATTATCGTGTCGCCTGCCTCACAGCGTGTAATTGTTTACTGATCTGGCCAGCAGAGCTTTCAAGTTCAAAATGTGAAATGAGGAAGGATGGAGGACAGAGGGAGGGTGTGAGCAGATGAAGGTCAGTAGAGTTTGTAACGAGAGGGGACATCGGGGGCGCCGCCGTGGAAGTGTCCCCAAAGACCGGAGCTGTTAATAGTAAATGGAAAATTTATATCCTTTGGAGGGAGGCTGGAAAGCACGCAGAGTTTATGTGAGATTTTCATAAGATTTGTCTCCCTCTGCCACAAGATATTCCCAGATGTGTAGTTTGCAGGGTTTTTGGCAATGAAAGTCGGCTCAGGAGCCAACGGGGGCCTTAAATAAGACAGACACATTCGCCCACAGAGTCACCACTGTCTGGTCAGCCTGTCAGGCATCAGTCAGTGAGCGTAATGTTTTAATAGACCTGAGTAATGTATAGCCGGTAATCTAGAGGCCGCTGACACGTCGCTGGCAGGTGGCCAGGTGGGTCCCCATCTGAAACCCGCTCCCTGCTTCTCGTCTGGCTTTCTCCTGCTCCCTCGCTCGCTCTCTGATTACAGCCTTATCGCCACTATTAATCTCGCACAAGTATCTCACTCAGCAGCTCTTATTGTACGAGCCACCTGTCCTGGATCAGGGGGGTGGATGGCGAACACAAAGATCACCCCCGTTTTCCACATCAGCAGCCATACTGCAGGCAAACTTTAATTTGAGCTTTTCTTTCTTTCATCTAACTCTTCATTTTCCATCTGTTTGGATGTTTGCACTCTTGCATATTTACTGGAATCTGCAACAGTTTGTCAGCAGAGAAGCCAACTGCTGTTATAATCATAGTATTACTTTGTCTCCTTACAAACCATAAACTCCAACATACTTCATGTTTGACAACATGTAACAGACCAACACCTTATCAGGTTTATTCATTTGCAACAAGTAGTGGTGACATTCACACGCACTTTAACACAATTAAAAAATAAAATAAAGATTTAAAAAATCCATCTGAGGCAAATGTCAAAAAAGAAAAGAAAACTTATAATGCATTAAAAAAAAGATGAGCTAGAAAAAAAAAGGGAATTGAACTGCGGTAATTCGATTGCGACCTTGAGTCAGGGCATTAAATCTATAGTTTAAGGAAAATAAAAGAACAGTAACTGTGGGGATGAAAGAAAATGCGATGGTTAAATCAAGGCTATGTTGTCAAGGAATATTCTGTTTAAACCGTCTTCTTAAGAAGCAGAGATCTAACTTACCGACAAATAGTTGCAGGCAAAAGCCCTATAGTAGCTCAGGTGGGACAATTCTCATGAAAACAATTAGCTGTGTACTCCCACAAATCTGGCTTCGAGTGAGAATTGTTGGAAAAAGAAATAGATAACTCTAGTAGTGGAACATGTTGGTGCAGCGGTGAAGCTAAATACAGAGGAAATCCAGAAGAAAAACATGTCAGAGGCAAATGTTTGGCATCCGGCAGGAGCTGTGACAACGTAGTTGAAAATAGTTTACTACCTTTAAAGAGTATCAATATGATAGAGTGATCCAAAATTTCAAACTTTGAATCCAATTACAAACGTAGCAAGGCTTGATCAGGTTTGAGGCCCTTTTTGAAGAAGAAAGGTGAAAAAATCAGTTTAGAGATGTAGAAAAGCTGGCACAGATTCACCCGAAAGATTAGCCACTATACAGGAAAAACTGCAAAATATGATTCTAAAAATCAGGTTTTTTGGCCTTTTTATGCACATATTAGTTATAATTTATTTGCAAGGACTTTAAAATACACTAACATCTGTGGTTGTGAGGTAAAAAGATGTGAACAGAGATGCTTAAGATGTATGACTCTTTCACTTCCATCCTTTGCCTTTTTTCATCCATTGATAAATATCTTCTAAAACTAACAGAAGCATTTCTGTTAGTTTTTTTTTCTGTTACACAACAGAAGCATTTTTAAAAATTCTCTTAATTTCAAACTGAATCAGAACAGAAAATGTTCACATTAAAAGTAAAAAAAATCTAACTTTTCAGGAATAAACTGTTTCTCTGTTGGTTTCAGCAAAACCATGCGTCACATTCTTCAGTTTATCCAGTGGGATTTCCAAGGGTTTCCCAAGACCGAATGTGGGAGACTTTTCCCCAAGCCTCAGGCAAAGCATGTCATGCTCTGAGCTTAACAGTGGAGCCATGTTTCCAACCAGCGGTTCCCGTTTCTTCAAGCCCATCTGCAACCCAGATTTCTTTTGGTTCATGCGGATATTTTGAAGTCGGTGCTCGTTCACGTCTGCAGCACGTTGACGAAAAGCCGGCAAGACAGAGGAGATCCTTGTACAAGCGCAAATAATTTGCATTTCACCTCCGGATATAATCAAAAAATATGCTGATGTCCGGGTAAATGCAAACTAGGATGTAATTTAATAAGGAAATTATGTTGATATCCAGCTTGCGGTGTCCTCCGGGGCAGAAGAGAAAAGATGTGTGAGCAAGAAAAAGAGTCCTTTTGGTTAAGTTTGTGGGAGAGGCAGGAATTAGCTGGGGAGGTGAAGAGACATCCGGTCTCAGGTTTAGAGGAAGCTTCACCGTTTCCTCAGGGAAGCCTGGTTTCAACACTGTGTTTATACAGATTTAAAAAACCAACAGACATAAATTTACTTTGAAAAAATAAACTCTTTGTATTATATCTACATCCTACTGTCCTACTAAGCTAACAGTCCAGTCTGCCTTTAATCTAGAAAATTGGATGTTTACGAGTAATGCACACGTTTGGAGTGAGGCATGAAACGCAGTTTCACATTTTGTCACGTGACAGCAAACGTTTGTGGGGCAAAAGTTTTTGCTTGTGCCGCTGTCGTTTTAAAAATATTAATAAATGTTTCCAGAGGTCATGAAAGGTCAACTGGCCCCCAACCGCCTCGCCTTCTTCAAATCAAAAACTGGTGTCAGTCAACACGACTGCGTTTGTCCTGGTTTTGTGCAGCAAACAGATTTTGTTGGTGCTGCTTTGGCTTTTTTAGATATTAATGAAATTTTAAAGGTCAGTTTGATTTTGTAAAAGTGGAGAAGCTGGTTGACCTTTCATGACCTCTGGAAATGTTGGTTAATGTCTTTAAAATGATATCAGCACAAACAGTTTTGCTGCACAAACGTTTAACACCATTTTTGTCTGATTTGGACTCTTCATAGACTTTTAATATCTTTGGCTAAAAATTGGTCGTTAATCACATATTGATTTTGAATGCAAATGTGACGACAAAACATTGTCATTGAATAATCCGTTGCTTTGAGTTCCTACAACAGAACGGCTGAACATCAGAGGAAGTGTCTTTCATGTCATAAGGTTTTAAATTTTCCAAAATTAAATAACCGTCTTATTTATTTTGCAGAAGCTAAACGAAATGGTTAAAAAAAGACACATTTCCTAGAGTCAACATTATTCAAGGATTATAAGTTGCCTTTTTTTATTAAAAAAGTCATGGCAAAAAGCCGGCGCACACAGGAACTAGGGAGGAAACAACATTGTTGCTTGTATGCCAAACGTTCAAGTTGTGGTCAGATGAGAGCAGATATGAATCACATGCAAAATGCAGTGTGTTGGGTTCCATGTGGCAGAGCAGGTGGCCCAGAGACAGAGGCTATCAATCCTCAACACGGCCAACTGGGCCTTGACTTCGACCTTTTGACCTTTGCTGAATGTCCTCCACTGTTTTCTCCCCATCCTGTTCCTGTCTGTACGAATAAAGGCCTCTGTTGTCACAAAAAAGAAGGAAAACAGTAAAATGTTCTCCATGTTGGAATAATAGAACTGCAAATCATCTCGAATCAATGGCAGCATCATGCTTATGCTGATGCTGCCATCAGCATAAGCCATTACTACATTTTACTCATTTTTAATCTTTGAATGCCTTCATTTCTTCTTTTCCTCTCTGAAGAAAGTTGCGTTTGCACTGACAGAATTCAAACTCTTCTTTATTCTTCTTTCCCGGAGATACTGTATTTGAGTTTTGGGGTTTTTTGCCTGACAGTGGACTCTGGCGCCTGCATGATGATACAAAGCAGTTTGCATTTTTTATGTCGCCTGGGTGAGCCGACAGAAATCTGAATGACCTGCAGCAGCTCGTTATCGGTTCTCGTTCTTTTACCAAGAAAACGTAGCAGCTACTTTCCACTGAACTCTCGCTGGGCATTCGGTGAGATCAGTCATTTTTTTATTGTTGTTTAAAGAGTCAAACAGAACATAAAATCTGACAGATGATCTTTGTTTGAACTTAGATCTAATTTTTATATAGGCAGCTTTCTAAGAAGTGATTGTTTGGCTTCAGGCTAGATATAATACTGGGAAGTGGGCTAACAGACTCTTATTTTAAAAATCCTCTTTTTCTTAAAGAAGTACACAGCTAAAAAAAAGTATTTTTGATCTAGTTTTAAATACTAATATCTTAGTACAATGGAAATGAGATGAAATTAACTTTTCAGCAAGTACTGGGGGCTTGGTTTAAGTAAGTAATTCCTGAGCTTTTCATCAATATGTATATAAGTCAATATGAATAAGAAGGACTTATTGAATTAAAACAAGCTCCTATACTGCATTGGGCTGAAAAGCTACTCATGAGTTAGTTTTGTTTCCTTTCAGGAGTACGAAGGTCTTGTCCTTAAGAAATAGACCAAAAATACTTTTGTTGTTTTTGCAGTGAACATAAACAGGTTTTTGTCTCCACACACAGAAGAATCGTTTACATTTGCACTCACAACGCGCGTTTCATTCATTTCCGACTTTGATATGCAAGACTGTCTGTGTGTCATAATCAGAACCACTCAAGAGAACAATCACCACTGAAGAATCTGGGCTGCGTACTTCTGTGCCTGCCGACTCCAGGTCTCTGATATTTGCATATTGTACACCGCATGAAAATTGGCGACCTTTTCTTTTTGACCCTCGGGGCCATCGTTTACATTCCAGCGGACGGCGAGAGTTCAGGAAGAAACCGAACCAAGGAGTGCGGGATGCGTGGAAAGATCCTGCTGCAATAAATCATCTAATTATTCTTTTACGCAATTATTCTTTTTTTTATTCACACTAAGATTTACACATGAAGGTTTTTGTGCACCTCTGAATGGCCAGTCCAGTTGGCGAAAGAAAAGAAAAATAAAAGATGATAAATGAGGCGGTGAAACCAGAATTCACATGGAGCAGACAGCTGGACTGACCAGTTGGAAATGGCACCAGACGAGTCGCTGGTCTTTAGCGCACAAACACAAATCCTGAGACAACAACCACATTGAAAGAGACAAACACGCTAATCCGTCACACGAACGACATGTGAACTTTTAAACCTCAGACTAAGCTAGTAGGTCCTCATACGCTGTGGTTACCAGAGTCTTCCTGTCAAAATGACAGATGTTAAGTAAATGACTACTAAAAATACATGCACAGCTCTGGAAAAAATTAAGAGACCACTTAAACTGTTATTTTATTTTATGAACTACTGACAAAACGTCCCTGAAATTCCAAGCAAAAATGTCTTATTTGCAGAAAATGAGAAGTGGTCAAAAATATTAAAAAAGGCACAGTGTTTTCAGACATCAAGTAATGCAAAAAAAAAAAAGGTTCATTTTTGTTTAGAAACAATACTGTTTTGACTCAGGAAGAGTTCAGAAATCAATATTTGATGGAATAACCAGGAGGTTTTCAGTGCAGTGGGCTCCATTTTTTTCCCTCTTAATTTATATGTAAATTAATTTACAGTGATTGAAATCACTGCCAAATTACACTAATCTTTTAAGTTTGCAAGGAAAAATGCTAATTCTGCATAGCAGTGTTCAATATAGAAAGATAATGTAGAAACAAACAGCATAAAGCTGTAAAGTGACTTATGTTTGTCATCTTTAAAAACAGAAAGAGTTTTTCCAGTATTGGAATGTCAGTATTTGTTTTGACTATTGTGTTTTCTTTTTTACCTGATTTGACCATTTTAACAAATTTGATTATAATCTCATATTGTTGCTTTTAAAGCTACTTTTTTAACTGCATTTAGTTTGACACTTTGCAAATATTTCTGTGAATTAAACAAAAACATTTGTTTTCCACTAAGATTTTACAGTCTTTATGTAAATTCCACTAAATTTTTTTTTTTACAATGTAGGTGATGAAGAGGTGGACATCAGGAGTCCAGGTTGAAAGGTGTGAGAAGATGAGCTTATTAACCATTTTAGTTTTTGTGGCAGCACTAAGGTAAGGAGTCTGGTACTCTGCTCCTCACAGCAGGGCAACCAGAAGTTGTCAACAGCGCCACCTTGGGAATTGCACCCAAGGAAATACACTGTCAGTAGGCTCGAGGTTCATGACCAGAGAGAACAAGACTTTTCAAAAAAAGTGAATTACATTTGTTTCATGTTAAAGACAATCACAACAGAAGGAACCCAATAGGAAGGGAGAGTACAGTACTGAGGCCTACCAGCAGGGGAGGGCGGTCCAAATGGGAACTGGTTCCTAAAATAAATGTATAATCCAAAATAAATCACCCCAAACACTTGTGAACAGGCATTCAATCGTGAAGAAATCCCAACACCGGCCACTTGCATGACCCATAGTTCCAGTTCTCACAGGAGGCTCCTGGAGACCAAAGGGTGGGGTTAAATAAGCAAATACAAAAAAACAAATACTATTTAAACTTGGCCAAAGACTAAAATGAGGTTACATCCAACATAACCAGTAAAAATCATCAATACTTTAATAGAATAGTCTACAATCCATGTTTTAGACTACATGGATTGTAGTCTAAAACAACAATCCATGGCTGCTAATCCATGCAGCAAGGCTGGAGGCCACACAAAACAATAGAATGTTCCAAAGTAACAAGTTTAAACCAAAGAGAACCCAAAACTAAACGAGACAAATTAAACAAAGCAATTACAAAAATGAAACAGTCAACCAATGAAACAAGATAAACTAAACAAAATAATGAAACAAAACAGTGAAACCAAACAGCAGGATCTCCAGAGAGCTGCAGTGTCAGAGCTGGAATTAAATCAAAAGGTTAGTAGGTGATTTACAGAAGATGGAAGCCAGAGAAAACCATCGTCACCTACCAGAGCTGGATGACTTCACCCCAAACCAGAGGATCCTTTCCAGTCCACAGCAGCATGATCAGCTTTCCAATATGTTCCATATATAAATACTTGTTATTTTTGGTGTTATGTAGCTGTATGGGTGCAATAAAACAATACATACCCGTTTTAGGTGAAAACTGCACTGGGGAGGGTGAATTACAGCCACACCCCAGTACCAAGCAGGACCTTCCAGTGGTTTCTAGATTTAAACAATTCAAGTCAAACACTGAATCTGTAGGTCTTATGCAGAAGGAGAAACATTACTTACTGATGTTAGAGCTTAAGACCTGCATGCTTTCCAAGCGACCTTCCCAACAAGCATGTGACCAAATGCCAGCATTATCAACCCTTTCTACTCTCCAGGTGTTCTGAATATTGGGGCTGGCTTCTTCCTGCTGCATTCTGTTTCTTGCGGTTTAACTGATTTAGTTAACCGCCATCTTGTCTGTAAAGCATGAGGGTGGTACTGTCATGACTTGGCCTGGTTATGGAGGATCATCTTAGCCAGGAGAAAATGAATAAATTTATTAAAACATGAAAAAAAAATTATAGCATGTTTTGGCTGAAATACTGATGCCAATAAAGTTTTTCCTTTAAGTGCAACTTTAGAGGACACATGTGTGCCATGGCAGAAGGGGGTTCTGGTTTCAAACCGGTTCAACCAAATACAACATCATTCACTCTCTTATGCTCCTTAGAGCTTTATAGACACAAAAATAAATGTAAAAATGTCTCCATGTTGGACACAAAGTCACCCCAAACATTCTTGCGTTCAGTCAGATAGGATTATGAAAATTATTTCTGCTTGCTAAGTGCCACCACCAGTGAAGAGACATCAGCAGTTTGCACATTTCAATTACAGTTTGTCCATTTATTTGAAAGCATCAGTTATTTCAAGTGTAATTTTAAACTGAAAAATTCTCTTTAATCTCATGAACAGCTTTTCTTTAGTAACCTTACCATTCTCTGTAAGGCACTTGGTCGTAATGATGAACATGGGTTCTGGTCTGGCCACGTTGGTCACAGGTTTAAGAGTTTTAAACTGGAGGTACTTCCACTTCTAGGAAGCCAGTTGCTTTCTTACATCCATCTGCTGACTCATCCTGATAAACACCCATCTGTTTTTGATTACCAGCATGATTGCTTCTGTTTCCTGTTCCGAAGAGTGACTAAGAAAAGAGCTGCTGCCTCACACCATATTTACAGACTAGCTGAACCAGAAAGTGTGAGATCACTACTTCAAGGATTCTGAGGGTTTCTGATTACCGTGTGAAGTACAGCTCACCTTTTATTTTGTTTTTGTTCACGCGTTTTGGTTATATTTTGTTTTATATCAAATATTTGCTGAGGGGTTTTAATTGTAACATTTTGTAAAAAAAACAAAACAAAACAAAAAAACACACTTGTTTGTATTTTTTATGTTTTTTTTTTTTACTTTTATGAGTATTTTTTTCCATGCCATCCTACAATGACTTTGTATATGTTTTCTACCATCTGCTCCTGATCTTACATAGACGTCTGCATTTACCCCCATCTTATAAAAGGATAACTTGGAGGCACAAACACACTGACTAATCTTGCTAATGGAGAAGTTTCCAGACTTTTTCTTTTGCAACACCGATGCTCTCATTTCCCCTCTCCCTCCCATGCTTTTTTTCCCCCCTCTGAGATCAGTCGTCATCCTGTGGGACGCATCCCACCGTGTTCCCAAGCTGCTGCAGAGGTTCATGGTTACCCTCCCTCTCTGCTCTGTCCTCCAGGCCTCTGGACCGGGTCACGTTGCCAGCAGAGCGGGGCTGACCCCCCTGCAGCCTCGCCCTCCGCCGGCCGGGGCGAGCTGCCGCAGTCGGCCCAGCCTTCGTTTCTTGATGTGGGAGCCGAGCCCCACTTCAAATGCCCGCGCCGCATTCTTCTGCATTCCTCAACTGGACTTGACATGGAGTCATGCTTCTGAGTGCAAGTTCAACCATGTCCAAGGTGCTTATTTTCACCCCAGCAGATCGTTTTCCTTCATAACAAAAATATGCACGCGGCGCATTCCTGACAATGAGGTTAGGCTGTCACACCCACTCATTACCACAAGCTCTATTCGAGCATCTACAAAGGTGAACACGCTTTGCTCACCTAGACACTGGATCTTTAGCCGTTTTTTTTTTTTTTTGTAAAATAGCTCAAGACTAGCCAGACGTGCCGAGTGCATAGCGTCTGTGCACTCGGCACGAGACATTTAAAAGTCTTTCCGTAGTCATCAATTGAGTTTAACACTGGTTCTTGTGAATATAAGTTCTTTGATCTAAACCAGGGGTCTGCAACCTTTACAAACCAGATAGACGTTTTTTTTTAGGTAAATAAGACTCATTTGCAGCCACAAATGTTACAGAACACTTTGTGAAAAGGAAACTTCGAAATTTGAAAGGAATATCTTTCTACTTATTTGACTTCGAAAGCCAATTAGTAGCACTGGTGTGACAGTGAAACCTATCAGATTTAATAAGATTGATCACACTCAATTGTAATTAATACATATGCTTAAGTTTGTAAGCCTGAACTGTAAATATGCACTTTTTTAAAAAGAAAAAAATGTTGAAGAAAATGCTGCTTGTGCTACGGTGGAGGGATATTTCATTGTTGCAACATGTGGGCTGCACACCACCTTGGTTTTATCCAAACGTCCATCAGAGTGTTTCTTAATCCTAAATTTTCCACTGAGGTCTCCACTCAGACTCCTCCGCTCGCGTTTGCATTGTTGACCGCATCCCAGCATCCTTGCAGACAGCAGACAGCAATAATGGCAGAGGTGCAAATGTACGGGAGATAAACTTGCATTCTGCTCGAGGGACATGGAGCGAGGGAACCGTCGGGGTGAACAAGAAACCTCCAGACAGAGGGGCGAGGTGAACGCGACGTAGTTACACGAGCGCTGACATTTACGCGAGGCGGGCTCAGGACAAGGCTCCACTGTTAGAGGGCAGGACGGAGGTAAAGAGCAGCTGTCTGCTCATGTAGGCGCACACACACACACACACACACACACACACACACACACACACACACACACACACACACACACACACACACACACACCATCAGCTGTCCGATCCTGGAGAAATGGCCAATTCACATCCCAGGACACTGGGTCAGTGTTCAAGGACAGATGGATATCACAACCTGCAATGCATAAAAAAAATGTCTTCCTAAAACCTACACTGAAATAACACACAGACACATGCAACTATGCTATTTGGTTGCAAAAATCATGACATTATTAACACTGAATTTTGAATTTTTTGGCGCTAAATTTACACATCGTTTTGTGTCGTCACCTCAACAGCAGATTTTTATTTGTTTTTCCTTCGTAGCACTTCTTATTGGGTTTATTACAAAAACATTCCTGAATTGGAGAAATACAAACGTCATTAGTGGAACTGCATTATTTGTATTATAATACAGTTTATGCCAAATGCTGCATTACTTGGCATTGCAGTGTTCAAATAGCAAAAGATGTTTGTTTCAGCTCAAGAACTTTATCCTAGCAATGACGTCATGTTCACAGTAATGGTTTAAGCCTTGGGGTGAGTAAAATAAAGTACAAGCATTTATTTCATTAAAGGAAAGTATTTTTTACGTTAGAGTGAGAAGTTCACCAGATAACAGCAGATGGCTAAACTGCTCCGTTTTATTTGACCTTTCGACCTCTGGCTGTCTGGCAACATGTTGGAGGTGTGAAACGTTGACAACCTTTGGGAATCGTTGAGTTAGGGTAAGGAAATATAAGCAGATGCTGCTTTAGCAATCCTATCTTTACTAAATACTATTGGGGCTAAATACAGTCAACCGACTGACCTGAATAATTCATGACCTCTTCCAGCAGCAAGGCCAGATTCATAGATATTCCAGTGTTGTTGTTTTTTGAAGACAAATCTCACGTGGCCAAGATCTGCATGGGACTCGTCAAAGCTTTACAAAAACTACAAAAGTCTTATAGATACATGTAAGTCTTGTGGTGATCACCAGGACTTGATTCTTTTGGTTTGTCCTTGGCTTGCGCGTTACCTCCACAATTGCGTTCCATTTATTTAAGAATATTTGCTACGCTGATGAAAGTCCATCAGTTTTCCTCTTTAATCACAGCTCGACTTGCTCGTGTTGTTTTCGAGATCGACATCTCCAACTGAGGGGAGGAGTGTGTCTGTCCTTCTGCACCCAAAACCTGATCCAGCGGCAGACGCTCGACAGAAAATCAAGACCCCTACTGTCTATCACTATTCACATCACCACAATGTCTCCTGTCAAGACTAACAAGTGTGTGGGAGGAAGCCCTGACAACTGTCATGGATCAAAACAATATGACTGGAGGAGTTTTTGACAGCGTGAGGAAATACTGACTTCATTCACCTGGAAATGGGAAAGATGAACCCGGACTTTCACTCAGGTCTTTCCAAAGTAAAACTTCCTCAGTGGGAAAAATGTAGAAATCTATCTGAAAGTATGCTGAGATAGTTAGAGGATCACGTGAGACGGTAAAGTATATTTTCCCAAAAATTGCAGGAATGGCGTATCAAAGAATATTACTCATAATAGTTAAATTAATTAATCAAGTTTATTTGTATATCATGTTAGAAACGAGGCTGTTCAGAGAGCTTCACGTCATAAGACTACAAAAACACAAAGTCATAGAAACACCAGAGTCAACAATTGAGAAATCCAGTCATGAACATTACATTTTGATGAGTGTCATTGTCAAAGTCATCAAATCAAACCAAATATTGGTCAGAGTTTAATTTATCATGGTTCAAAAGTAACTCTAAGCAGGCGGGTTTTCAGCCGCGAGTTAAAGGTAATTCAGTGTTTCAGCTTTTTTTTCCAGATTAGTGGAGCATCGAAGCCGAATGCTGCTTCTCTAGGCCTGGTTCTGGTTCTGGTGATGCAGAGCAGAACCAGAACCAGGAAGTGATCTGGAAGGTTGACACAACAACAGCAGATCTTTCATTTATTTTGGTGCCAAGCCGTTCACTGACTTATAAACTTAGTACCAATGGATGGACTTCGGAGCTGGAGCGATGAGCGATGAGCTCGACATTCCTGGTTTTAATGAGAATGACGCTGATGGTAGTTTAAATTAAAAAAACAACAACAAAAAAAAACAAGGGCACGCCTTATTATTAGGAATTATTAGCCAAACAGCTCTTTGTCTCTGTCAGGTATTGTTTCATGAATACCTGCCTGGTGAGGTGTGGTACATGTAGAACAATAGATAAAGGTGTGAATTCACACACTGTACAAGTTCTACACACACAGACTGTTGATAGCTTAAGACAATTAGAACATTTGTGGTTCAGATTCTTCTCTGCTAAAGATCAAACCGTTTCAAACAGCTAGATATATATATTTATTTATTTTGGAAGAGGGTGTGGTCACCAAATACACAACCAGCAGAGCGTGTTTTACTTTGGATCCATGGTTCTGTGAAAAATGCCGTCTTTAACTCGCTCAGCGAGATCATGGCTTTCAACTGTGTGTGTCCTGTGGAGAGCTGCGGGCAAAGACAACGAAATGCTGCTGCTGGCAAATACTTGGGTGTTGAAACTCACTTAATGGCTTCCACTTATACAAGTTTGCACTAAACTTGTATTAGTCATTCACTGGTTACTAACTGTGTGTGAACTGGTGCTAACCACACACCAGTTGGTGCCATTTTATAAGTTTGAAGTTGCTCATTATTCCTTTTGTTTGTGCGCTTTATGAAACTCCAGGTTGTCGCTGTTTATCATGATCCTTTTGAAGCTCAGAAGCAGAGCACTGTAGTATATTCTTTGTTTTCTGTCAGTAGATCTGCTACATGCTTTTGTCAACATACACACACACACACACACACACACACACACACACACATTTGTATCACATTCTAAAGACACCATGTGTCCAGAGGCTGGCCTGCCCATTGTATTAGCAGATTGTGGTGTGTGTGTGTGTGTGTGTGTGTGTGTGTGTGTGTGTGTGTGTGTGTGTGTGTGTGTGTGTGTGTGTGTGTGTGTAGGTGTGTAGGTGTGTGTGTGTGTGTGCGTGTGCGTGTGTGTAGTTTAGTCCTGGTTCCCTCCCACGTCTGGACCCAACAGGTTCACAACCAGTCCTGTGATTGTTTATCTCTCTAGACATGATTGTGGCTACAAAGTATCTCTCATGCTAGCTGCATTCCTTACTTTGTGCTTACTCACAAATTCCTTCATGCATATTTGCATAGATAAATGCTGTTAACTTTGTAACTCAAATCTGATTATCAGTCGCTACGAAGAACTCGTGGAATCTACAAAAATATGTTTTCTCCCAACACTTTAGGAAAATATTATCAAAGTCGACCGGCTAATACTTTAAATGTGGTTATTTACAGCACAAGACAACAGGATTAGGAGGATATATCGTTAAAAATAAAGTACCAATTCATTACAATGAGTTAGTGATACATTTGCTCTACTCATTTCTTAATTACTGCTCATCCGATATGAACCATAACATTCATCCGTCTTCATCCATTTCAATTACAATCATATGTCAAGTCTGTTTTTATTTTAGCTTCTCCAAGAGAACGATGAGGCATTTTCCAGTCTCTGCTTTGCAGTAATATCATTCTCATTATCACCGCTCCCACATAATTAGAGTTATAGAGATTAATGGCCTCACAATGGCTGCGTAATGACTTTTTAGTCATCTTTATTAGAAGTTTCTATTATCAACATGCTGATGGCCCACTTGTGATTGCTAATATCTCCATCCCTGGAAAACTACTGTCATGATATTAGGACAAATCTCTGTGACAAAGTAAAGGGAATTGTGAAAATGCATAATAGTAATTTCCAGAAATTGCTAATTTCTGGAAAAGATTTCTGCAAAATGTCTGAGAATTTTTGCCGGATTTGGAAATCTGGAAATTAATTATACTCATCTGTTGTAGTGTAGATACAACATTTTATTCTGAAAGTGGGAAGCAAAGAAGAATCTAAGGATATCAGAACAGAAGGTGGAAAGAAAAGAAGGAATAAAGTTTGTGTAAACAATTATTCTAGTCCTGAGAAGAGGAGCTGTGTTCTCTGCTGAAAATGTTGAAATACATTTCTCAAAAGCAGCAAAATGACCACAAATCACACAGCCAACCTTACTTTTAATACAGATAGCTTTTCTTTTTTTGTCATCCCAGAAAGATGTGGAATATACAGTAATGAGTTCGGTCCATATTTCCACTGTGTGATGCCCTCAGGCTCAGCCAGGTCACACAAGTTTTTCCTCTCTTGTAAAGTTGAAGTAACATTAATAGCAACTTTCCTGCAGGAGTTGACAAGAGTTTCCATAGTTATTCTTTGCCCATGTGGTTCTGTCAGCTCCAGATAAGTGTGGGTGTTGGGTCACAGCAATGGGAAAAAACACAGGCTTTACATATTTTGTGTGAAAGTGTCATTTTTCAGGGCATACCTCGTTTTTCAAAACATTACCACTTGGCTTAATTTTTGCATTTTGTGTCTTTAAGAATCAATCCAATGTTAGATTTAAATGGCTCTAAAATTGAGTAAAGATGTAATTTATTGATTTAAAGTCTGCGAATTATGGCGAATTGATATAGTGGAACCTTTTTTTTGTTGTTTTTTAACCATTCCATTACCGATTTGGGGATTGTGTATTAAAGCATTTTACTACTAGATGGAGAGAAAGAAAATAAATGTGTGCAGAATAGCAAGTACATCACATTAAAATCATTTATTTTTGTGAAAAAGCTTAAAAAGTCAAATTCCATAATTCCATACATCAATTTATTTTCTTTAGCTTTGATGATTGCGGCTTGTAGCGAATAACAATTTTTCTGCAAACTGGATTCTTACATAACAGCAATAAAATCAAAGCTCAGTACAAAATGCTCATCTGTTTACTGTGCTTTATGATTTAAATGTCAAGTTATGAGAAACCATTTCAGGTGCGATTGGAAGCCAACCGAAAGCGTTTGCACTTGATTTCAGACCAACACAAAACCAACTCAGTAGCTTCAGAACATATGCTCAACTTTTGAAGTCCATCTGGATTAATTTAACTTTATTCGCGTAGTAACTATGAAATTCATAAGATACCCGAACATCACAGCAGTTCTGCTGCTGAGCTCAACCGGTGAAGCCATTGCAAGTGGCTCCCATTTGCTGAGAAGGTTTCAAAGCAGCTGAATGCTCCATCGGTGTTTTAAAGGCAGGAACGAGGCGCGGCTGCCGGCTCTGTGGAGTGAGCGCTTGACACCACGTCCTCATTTCTAATGCACACGATCTGCCCTAAATAATGGACAAGCAGAAGAGTAAACTGTGGTGAATGCTCGCGGCTGAATCCTGACATCAGAGGGTCTCTGCCTCGCAGGAGTTTTGAGTAGGAGTGTATTGTATCCTCCTGACAGTAAACTGTGAGTTTACACACTAAATATTTAAACACTGGAAGTTACCGGTATTATTTTACCAAGGATATTTGAGCAGTAATGTTTATCGTTGTTCATTTAAAGATGATTTAATTCCCCATACTCGTCTTGCCAAAGTTATTCTCAGTAAAACATGCGGGGTTGGTTTTAGGAATTGGCAATTTGAACATTTCAACAGTCAGAAATTTTTTTTTAAATTATTCAAAATTCTTTGCAGACAAATTTGAACCTTGAAGTTCCCAGCAGGCTTGTGGCAGTTCGAGCTAATTGTTTTAGATTATGAAACGAGGCAGAAAAGGGCAGATATATAATTAATCTCCTTTAATGAGACTAAAAGAAACTTCAATAACAAGAACCCTCTCTGTTTGGAGCAACTTTAAGCTAGCCAGCAGTAAACAACTGCACCTCTTTTTTTTCCTCTTAATGGTTTATGTTTCAGACAGCAGGGTGTTGAGTTTGTAGCTGCATATCCAGATGCAATGTGTGGAGTGTGCTGTGTCTAGGTTTGTAACCAGTGCTGTGGTGGTTCTGAGTCCATTTGAAGCTGACAACTAGCTTCCTTCCATGGTGGTTGTGCTGCAAAAGCTGCCTATCCTTCTCTAGCTGTGTTTCCTCTGCAAACAACCGCAAATCTTTGTCGCAATTTTGCCACTGTTGAAAAAAAAACACAATTTCGCAAAGATGGACATTGTCAGAAAAAAAAAAAAAATCCTATTATTTCTGGTCATCTTCATCGTTTTCACCAGTAGTGACGTTTGGCTGTGGGAGACCAGCTGGTTACCATGGAGAGTCTGGATGCAGACAGGTGGGGACACACGTTGCTATGCCTCAAGGAAGACTCCAGTTTCTCTGGACCAAAGAAACAATTGAATTTCATGATGCGTTCTAAACACTCAAATCCATTATTGCTGTAGCTGTAACAATTACCTCAACAGCTCAAAAATGATTCTCCAGATTTTTAAATGCCTTTGATTCTCCCACCTAATCAATTCTCTAAAGACATTTTTCCAAAGTGTTTTTATTTTGATGCTGCAGACTTAATATCAAACGCCATCAGTCCTTTGGTATTGATTGGAAGCTTTTACCTAACGTACATACCAGTGGCATGTAAACCTCTTTTAGTGCTTTTGTGGAAGAAGCCGCTTAATGTACAGCAGGGGATCAGGGCACAGACTCCGTTCACCACATACACTGCAGCTTGAAATATTCAAAGCCCTCATTTTTCATTTTGATCATTCCGAGTCTCAGGTAATGAAAACCCCCAAAATAAGTGTCTCAGTCTAGGTCAGCAGACGGCTGCTGACGTGACAGGAGTCCGTAGGACGTCGTTGACACCCTTCACAAGAAGGACGTGCAACAAAATGTCACTGCTAGAAAACACGGTTGTTCATGAAGGTCTGTACCAAAGCATATTCGTAGAAAGTTTAATGGAAGGAAAAAGTGCACCATTAATCACAGCCTTCAGAAGAAAGTCAAGCAACATCTATTCTAGAATTGTGCAGAGTGAACTCACGCATTGCGATCCCCTCCGGTCCACGCCGCATTAATGCAGTGATTAATGTAAAGGAGGCTCAAACAAAGTGATGCATGTGTGGCAGGAGCAGTGTGGTAAAAATGGGTAACTTCAATTTAGAAACACTATTTTAATAAAGATTAAATAGATTGTAATGATTCAACTTAAAAGGTTACCTTTAAGGCACACAGACCCGCTACAGATGAGGCTTGAGACAATCTCACAATTCAACCATTTTATTTATTGCACAACTGTTTTAGTTTAATCCAAAAATACTAATTTAAAACCACTCACACATTAAAAGTCAGTTCTAGCACAACTCAAGAGGAGTGAAATTCGGGGTAGTGTCCTAAAAGAAAAAAGAAACATAGCAAACGAAACAGGGCAAAACAAAAGAAAATTGTGCACCAAACCAGAAGTAGTACCACCACCCGGAAAGTCCACCACCAACACCACGAGCTGGCTGTTCCTGTTTAAAATAGAAGAAACGTTCAGATTACGAATACAATTATACAGTTCAGTCCACAATCAAGCAGCAATAATCCAAATTGAGGGGCTGTCCTGGGAAGAACCGATCCGCTGTAACAGACGCCACTCAAAGCGGCACTAGGATAGTCCGAGCTGGTCACCAATCAGCCACACTGGACGAGTGTTAGGAGTCAGCTTTACACTGACCAGGACTGCGGATATGAAGCCAGCAGACAGGATGACAGGTAGGCGGCCGACAGAGAACCCAGATGACAGGCGGACAACCTGGTTAACAGGCAAACAGCCGGCCAAGGACAAACAGCAGCGGCTATCAAAAATAAATGTTAGAAATGGAATCTAAAAGCATGAAAAACTAGCACTTCACTTACCAC
>CAEGAF010184428.1:0-11358 GCA_903067075.1 Micropoecilia bifurca
GTGTGTGTGTGTGTGTGTGTGTGTGTGTGTGTGTGTGTGTGTGTGTGTGTGTGTGTGTGTGTGTGTGTGTATGTGTGCGTGTGTGTGAATAGGTTCGAGAAATCCACAGATCTGCTGAGCTAAACAGACTGAGCAAGGGAATTAAAAAAGGGTGTAAAGGCCAGTGAGAGTTATGTGCAAGCGCTGACATCACTGACATTCACTGCTAGACGTTGACTAATCTTCCCACCTAATTTGTTCGCAATTAGTTCTCCCAGGTTTTCTCTGAGCCATGCACAGCAGTGAAACGATAACATCTTGGCCCTTCTCTGATCCTTTGTGAATGTATAATAAAAATAATAAAAAAAACCTTCAAAGAAATTAAAAAAACACAAGACCGAATGTGACTTAACTCATAATTTGTAAGGCTCGTAGCATGTCAGATGTTCCGTCGGCGTAATTTGCGGTGTGGTTCTGCAGTTGGTGTGAGATTGCCAATGTTCTACCAAAGTGGCTTTTATGTGGAGCCATGAAGCATGCTTCCTCTAAAGCTCTGAGGCATTAGAGTTAAAGGTAGCAGAGGAAGGTTGTGCGGTGCAGGTGTGTGTGGGAACAAGTAAAGGCCTCAAACTTTCTCTTCAGAAGTGTTCCTAATGTGAAGCTTAGTTTTTTTTTGTTTTTTTTGTGGAAGCAGGGCATTTGTTTTGTTTGATTCCGCACAAGAAAATTGCATTTGTTAAAGGAAATTTACATTTAAATAGCTGTAGGTCCTCACTTTGTCACAAACACAAGAGTGCACGAGTGTTGCCAAACAAAGGGAAGCTACTGAGCTGTCGAGAGATGTGGGTAGAATGTGGATTTTAGTTTTTATGACCCACACACAACACTTATTCTTTTAATCTGACAAACAAGCTTCATCAGAACACATTTTCCAATTTACTGGATATCACTGCACTTTTGTGCAGGGCTAAGCTTTCAGGATTAAGCAAATATGCAACGAGCTGAATTGTCCAACAAATACTCAGCAAAATGACATGAGCTGGTGATAAAACATCAGTTAATAAGTTGTATTTATATTTATTCTTTGTTTTGTTTTTGTTTTGTTTTTCTGTAGACAGATATGTAATGTAAAAGCAGAATACGACGAGGTTGAAAATCACTGCTTTAGGTTAAATCCTATTTATTTGTTGGAACAGTGCCATCAAACGCAAGACCTAAATGCTATTGAAATTTAGTGGCAACACTTAAAAAACATGGATTTTCACAAAAACTCTTCATCCAGTCTGAGCATTAGTTGTTAAAGAAGGGAATGGGGCAGCTGTGATTGCAGTGTAAGGTTGTTCAAGGTGCGTAAAAACAAATTTATAAAGCCAAAGATTTTAGAGTTTATGTGGAAACATGTTGAAAATGTGTACTTTGATTCTTCTTAACACGTATGTGCTAGTCTGTTAGGCCATCACACAAAATCTCTTTAAAATACATTAAAGTTTGTGATGGCAACATGACAAAAAACAAAAACAAAAAAAAAAACCAAGCAGCTTGTTCAAGTTTCACCACTTTGCTTATTAACATGCATCCTCTGCATGCGCCTTCCTCTCAGCGAATGGTGCAGCTTCTCAGTTCTGCTACAATAAATTCAAAATGAGCTGCTGGGGTGCATACCACTTCTGTTTTGTAATTAACTGTCACGCTGCAGAATTAATAGAGATGAAAATGAAGAGCCTTTTGCTACAGTCACTCAATCGCTAGTTCGGCAAAAAATTACACTAATCATCTCTGTGTGTTTGCGAGTCTGTCTCTTCTCGTCCGCGTGTGAATGCGCAACTCAAACATCTGTTTCCGGCCTGAAGAAGACTTCATCTGCGTTCGATAGGGATTCTACCCTTCAACAGCTGTAATTAAATAGGCTGTCTGTCCTAATAATACCCTGCTGGAGCCCCCTGGATTGCTCCCTGACTCCTTTGATAAATTTGGCTACTGCTTTCAGATGCTTTGCTGGGCGACCACTGGTGAGTGCGTCTGAATGTGTGTGTGTGTGTGTGTGTGTGCGTTCTAGAGTGGTTGGTGTGGGAGTTCTGCTGCTACATCCCCACGTGTCCACCACCTCAGTGCAGAGATTTATGGGATAGGGGGGGCTGCTGCCGATGATGGATCTCTGCTGGACTGTGGGCTGAGCCATCTGACTCGAGTCTGTCGCTGCAGGGGTTACAGCAGCTGCTCTGGAGACCGTCGGAGAGCTGGGTGTGCTTAGTCTTTAATAAATAAATCTAACTTCTCTACTGAGTCCTAACTCGCTCCCACTTTTACATTAGTCTTCCGTCTTCTTATAGCGGAGCTCAGCTGGAAGGAATTCTGGAGGGATTTTACAAAAGCTGCGCAGTCCTTTCAAATCTTTGCCACTTTGGACATGCTGTCTGCTTTATTCCTGCATCAGATTCACAAAGCAGATTGCATTAATTACGTGCAGACTCAAATATGCTCGAGTCCAGCAGATGGGAGTACTCTGAACTTGTTCTGTCTTCAGTCAAAAACACAGCAGATAGCATTAAGGTGATCGAGATAGGGGAAAGGATTTTACTGTTGCTACTTCGTTTAGCAGAGAACATCGAATTCAGGCATTCAAACTTTAAAAACACCTTGCTGGAGGAATCTTGTCAGAATGGCATCTCTAAGTCAGTAGTGAATGCTGTAAATTGTGAAAGATTGTGGAATGATACATATGTTTAACAAATTGATTCATAAATTTTTTTTTATCCCTCTAAAATTATTGTGACGCTACACCCATATACTGGACTAAGCTGTTGTTACATCAGATTATAAAAAAACATTTGTCCATCTGTCCATCACTTGGACAGCTGTACAAGTGACCTACCAATGATCTTTTGTCATACAATAAATATAACATAAATAGCTCTTGTCTTACAGAATGTTTCACTGTTCACTCTTGATCCAATATGCACAAATATGGGCATGCTTTCCCACAAATGCATGTGTGCCATTTCATTTGAATGTGAGCAAACTACCCAAACAAAAAGAGAAGCTATTTGCTTGGTATTGCTATTTTAAAGTTGTTTTTTAATGTTTTTTTGACATTTAATGCCTGTTTTTGTTGATGTTCCTCCTCTTTCTTTGAAAGCCCTTGAGATGTGTACTCTACAAGTCCAGTTGTTTGTACAAAAAACAACCAATAAACACATAGAAAATAAGTATTTTTCAAGCTCGGAGGGCTGCAGTCACCTCAGGCATTTAAGACTGAGCTCTAATTGGGCCTTGTCTTGGTATGACCTTCATTCTTTGACAGAAAGGGAGTCGGAGGAAGACGCCCCTCAGCCGAGGTTAGCTCCTCTTTCCTGTTACTGTCCTTTTCATGTCAAACCACGAACCTTAACAGGGGAGGAAAGGATGTTCGAGCAGCCATTAGCTCACCGTGCCCCTTAAGTTTTTCCAAAACGATCAAAGCTGTCTGCGGTTGTGGACTAGATGTTTTAGCGTTGTGTATTTCTCTCTCCCTCTCTCGCTCTCTTTTAGACTGTATTTTGTGTATCTCCTGATTGTGGAATCGCAAGCCTTGGATCTAGAGAGTTCACAAAGAAATGAATTGGCTCTGCAGAGCATGATACGATTTACCCCAGAGCCATTAGTAGTCAAGCTATGTGTGCTTCAGGTGTTCTCAGAGGGGAGTGGCAAAGGAAATGCACCCTGCTGCCTCGATGCACCGATTTTAAAAGGTCCCCCATGATTTAGTTGGTAAACATTTCTGAGACCACCTGCCATTACTTTACATACCTAAAGGCAATAGACACCGTGGGCACATACTTGAGAGGATTTCAAGTGGCAGGTATAAGTTCATAGGGAATTATTAGATCGTCCTTTGAGTGATTTGTGCCTGAGTGCATGAAATTGTTTTCTATCACGGTGCCTTAAATTTATTACTCGAGTAAGGAAATGTCAGCGTTCCCCCCTTTGTTCTCCATTTAAGTCGATGAATCAAGGCAGCAACTGAACTTTGGCACGGTGAAAGAGGCCAATCCCGCAATCATGCTTCTTGATTGGAGTGTTTATTCTTAATCAGGATCTCAGACAGGACAGCGTGTTCAGCAGCTCATCAGCATACACCGCAGTAATCACAGCATTTGTGATTTCTTATGTGTTACTACAAACAGCCTTAATTGGGGTCCGCATCTCCTGCGACCACAATGCGTAAAGAAAGAACTGGCGAAGACCTTTTGCAGGTTTAACAGCACCATCTCCTAATGGAGATGGGCATTAGCATTGTAATTCTCAAGACCACAATTGAAGTAATTCTTTTTCTTGTTTTTTTTTTTTAAAAACAACTCTTGTTTTTGTGTGCGTTTACAGAGTACTTGCCAGCAACATCTACTCTATTGACGACTACAGCCGTTTTGGCAAGTAAGAATTTGCGGCGGCTTATCTTGTCATGGATCTGACCGGCAGCGCCCCGTTTCCCCCTTGTGGCATCTGCTCTTTACATTGGCTGTCAGATAAATGAGCTGTTTGCTTTTCTTTGGCAGAATAGTACCTTTCAAAAGGTCAGGGTGGCTTCACTGGGGATAGGAAGCTCTGCTGATCAGGCCAGGCTCTGCTCTTTGAAATACCCACAACTCCAAAGCGTTGGCCTATTACCACAAATCATGTGCGGCTAAGGTGACTGCCATCTGTGTCTCAAACCTAGCTTTTAGTTTTGCTTTTTGTTCTGCTTTTTACTGAGCAACTGGTTTCCATTCCTTTGCAGTAAAAATAAACTGTAACGCTGGATATTTTCTGACGGTAAATAACTAATCGATATTTGGAGGGTCAAAGGGGAGCTGGGACAGAGGTCAAGTGGGTGGAGAGTCGGGGTACAGCCTTAAAAGGTTTATTCCCCAAAGTGGTTTCCATGCTTAACCAGAGCTAATACTAAGACGCAGTTCTATAAAAGAGTTTTATTTTTCACAGTAAGTGATCCAGTTTGGTACCTTCTCATTGCATCACCACATACAACTCATCCAGTAAATATTTGAAATGCATGTTCTAAATTTTGAGGATTATTACGCAGGAAAGCCTATGAAAACACTCATATCATATTACTTATTTAAGAATCTTCATCAACAGTTTCTCTACAATCATTAGCTGAATTTACTGTCACAATTTTCACAAGAGGTGTTTGAGACAGTTTCAGTCTCTTACTTGATCTCTGACTACCAGCAACGAGGGAAAAAGGAGCTAAACTCAGCATTTGAATTATTAACACCAGTTAATGATATTATAAATCTGATGGTGGTTAAAGAGTATGGATGGAAGTAGCAATTATGGATTTCAGTGGAGAATGTGATACCTCCATCTCTCTGTGACGCATTGACCTTCTCAATTTTAATTAAAGATGATTTTGTAGCAAACGTTGGTAAAGATGAACACAGCTTATGTTATTTCTGTGCCGATCCAACTTTATACTAATGCTAAACATTGGTGTTTTTAAATGTGCCGCATTCTGTCTTAAGCTTGGCAGATCATAAATTAAACTAAAAGTTCATTTTGCTACAAAAAAACCCCAACAACAATTGTTTCTTTTTTATTCTACTCCAGATGGGATGCTGGAATAGACTACTGTAGTTGCAGCGTCACGGAGGTCTCCAACCTTAATCTCACATCTAAGAAAGGCAACAGTTTGGATTGGAATATTTCTCTCAATCTGCTGGATCATTTCATTGTATCTCATTTACAGAAGTGTCCACAGTTTACATTGCTAAAGAAGTATTTTTTTAAAGAAGTTATATGAATAATCAGGTGTTCCTGAAACATATCAAAAGTAAATGGGTACAAGAGCTCTTCGCACCAATCTGAGGGTTGAATAACTTTGATAGCCATCATCTCATGTCTATTTATTAAATAATTTAGCAGCAAAAAGGAGGTTTTGAATGGAAAATATTGCGTACTGTATTTTCTATCCATCCATCCATCCATCTCCTAATTATTTTCTTTTGCAGAGCTCAGCCTAACCTCTCTTTCACATAAGTCAAATGTTACATAAGCAAAGACAAAGAAGTGGAACATAAAACGCATTGATGAAAGTCATAAAGTGACTTTGAGCTTTCCTAAACTTTGATGAGTCCTGCTGTAATGTTTCTTCTCTTGGTTTTTTGCTCATTTTGGTTGCCTAAATGGACATGTCTTAACCCCAAATTGTCATTTTTTCTGTTTTGTATCTAGTCAAAGCTTCCGTAAATGAGATGCGATACAGTGAAATGGTCCAGCGGAAGATTGAGAGAAATCTTCCAATCCGATCTGTTGCCTTTCTTAGATTTGGGATTACAGTTTTTTTTCGTCCGCTCCCGGCAGCACAGCACATTCTGTCTTCTGGATTCCTTCAGGATGTTTCAGGGATTCTTGTAGCTGTCAAAATGGATCAGATGTAACACATTTCTTTAGGTAGAAAACATCAAGTCTGTATCCAGACAATTCTTTTCTTATCAATTTTACAGAGTTTCTATTCCCAAACTGTGCTGCCAAATGTTGCCCAAAGACAAACTTTGTTGTATTTTATCTTTATTTTATGTGACAGACCATCACAAAGTATTCCAACAATTGTGAAGTGCAAGAGAAATTGTAGATGATCTTGGAAAACCTTTACAACCAAGAATCCTATAAGTGTGTTGGGAATTTACATTCAGCCTTTCTGAGTCAAAAACATGTTTCACTGCAGTTAACTGTAACTTATTTAAGGTATGCCAACTTTTCTTATCTAAAAACTAATTGTTGGTGTCAAGTTTGGCCTTTGACTAGACCATTCTGGAACTTTGCATCTTTTTTCAAGGCACTGATTATGAAAAGATTAATACAGGCAACACATAATTATTTTTAAAAAAGGCTTTTAAGATGTCTACATTCCTTGTGCACTTTGAGTTAGTAATTTAAGACTTACTTACTGTATGTGTTACTTTTGGGGTACATATACTGCATGTGCTGTTTGGGCAAATATGAAACCACAAGAAGTAACTAGCTAGGCAATATTATTTCCCACTTCTATGCTCATGTTTATCTAATAATGTAAGATATCGTTTGGCTTTCGGTTCCTCTTGATTCATAAAATCTGGGTAACGAGAGCGAAATTTTGCAAAATGTTTGTATGCATTTTTTAGCACATTTACTCTTACGCTCTCGATCTGTTAGTTTTTGAAAAGAAAAATTCAGCTCCGGCCACAGTGTTTATTTATTCTTGGCTGGCAGCTCTGGCAGTTCTTGGCCCAGCTGTCTTTGTTTTGGGGCGTAGCTATTAGCTGCTAGCATTTTGCCAGAAAACTAGTGTTCCTGTTAATGGAGCTCATAGCTTTGTGCCCTCGCCACTGGCAAAAGACACCTATGTTTTAGTTTGACCTTCAGATTATCATGTTCAGTTTTGCCTCGCTTTTTTTCCCTTACATATTTTTCTGCATATTTCTCATTATCTTCTACTCTGTTAAGTCCCCCCAGTGACATAATTAAACAGCTAATTTAACACCTAAAATAAAAACAAAAAAGTGTAGTTGTGACTGAACTGAAAATGCTCATAAATTTGAAAACAGATTTTTAACCATGTATGTACTTTAGTTAACATGAAGTACAATTGTAAGGAAAAGACCCATAATACAGAGACAGTTTAACCCAAGAATCTACTTTAAACAATATTTATTTAAAGTACGCTTTTGCTACATAAAACTAAGGATGCTAATGGAGTAAAAAAACTGATGCGTGCGAACGAGAGCATAGAGCTGCAGTGATAGAATCTGTCTTCTATGGCAGAACATCAACATATTCAGATCTTTTGTTCAGCATTCAAATAATGAAACTGTACACCTATAAAAAATTCAATTCCAAACCTCTAGGTTGCATTGTCATGATAAAAAATACTTTAATATCCCTTTAACTTTATTTCCTCTTGTGCCTTTTTACATGGCAACAGTAGAATAATTAGTCAGTGATGCTGATGTGTCTCAAAAATGGTTATTTCCTGCTAAACATCTCCACCAGCAGTATTTTTTCCAAAACTTTACCGCTCTGAAGCATTGAGGCTGAATTAAGGTCATCTGTTCTGTCTAGACTCACTTCCTATGGGTAAGGCACCAGGTAATGGCCGTATATTAACAAGATGCACAGTGGTGCTTGCAATATGCATTTCCCTTTATAGTCTTATTTGTTTTGACAGGAGTATATACTTTTCATTGCAGCTTGCAGGCATGATGCGGAAGCCCGGAAAGCCTATTTTTAAGGCATCACGCAGAAACTAGAGAAAAACATATTCTTCTTCTTCTGACATTTAAGTTTAATTGAAAGTAGCTTGTACATTGGTCTTGAAACTAAAATCCATGCATTTCTCTCAGAAATCAATTGAAGTGCATATGTGAAGCAACGCTTGGAATCAAATACATCCCCATTTTTCGCCCGGGTGAAGACAGGAAATGGAGGGGGGGATGAAGCCCTTAGTGGGACAGTTGGCTGCTCTGACAGGACAGCATTTATCAAGCTTGATGGATCACAGCAGGTTACCAGCTATGAAACTAAAGAAAGTAAAAGAACTGAGAACAGGTACAGGCCTATTCATAAATATCACATCAGCATTCAGCTGATGTATCACATTATTGCTTGCAAAGATCAAACTTGGTTGGATTTTTTTTTTCTTTCTGGGAGATAATTACCAAACTGTGTTTTGCAATTTGACTCGGTTGCAGCAGCGGGACCTGCAATCTGATACAAGAATCAGAATCGTGCATCATACCTGCAGAGTCCCATTGCTGCGGGAAATGCAGGAGGACGGGCAAGGCAGCCCATGGCTGTGTGTGGTCATGGTGAGATGTGTAATTATCCAAAGCTGGCTGACAAACTGCTGCAGGTGCAAGAGGGATGGCAAAAAATGAGCCTGAAGAGAGGTCAGAGGAATGCGCCGGTGACGCAGCATGCCAAATTCAAGGTTGTGGCGGTTTTGTGCAAAAACGTAACAATATTTCTTTGGTTTACTTTTCTGCCTGAGCGTCGATGTGCGAAAGCCACCGTATGGTCTATTGCTCATTCACAGCGGATGAATAGCGCCGCCACAGCGTGAATAAATGGTACACAAGGTTGCAAGGCTACAGTATGAATCAGGCACCTTGTTTGCACTGCTAAGAGTCCAGGTGGAAGAGGTGGAGGTTAACATCACCAATCAGGGTAATTAATTGCTCCAATTTTGTCATTAAGTGCCGAGTTGGAACTGAGAGCTGGCACCTGCAGGGTCTCGGAGGGGGGAAAGAGTGAAACACACATGGAGACGGTGGTAGCACAGGAAGTAACGACTGCGAAGTGCCAAGGAGCAAATAAACTTGCAGAAACTGAAATGAAATTTGCTCCTGAAGTAAGTGATGTTGCGGTACAAAAAGAATATGTATTTTGTTCGTATTGAGGTTTTGGTGTACATGAACGCAAACTTGAACTCTCGCATATGGGAACTTTTCCCATATGTGAGGTAACCTCAAAATGTTCTTACCTTTCATATTTTACCAATTCAACCTCTCATCCCACCATAATGTTTGAGAATCTCTGTGTATATGTATATATTTTTGATCTATAGTTTGTCATAACTTTAAACATCAGTTTTTCATGTGTTAAACTCTAAACGTGAACTTGACTTGAGATCAAACTTTAGATACGGCTGTGGTTTATGTTGACGTAACAAATAACAGAATGCTTTTCTACATGATGTAACATGAGAAAGCTGAATGCAATCTGAATTCTTTCTCTGAATGGTCTAATCAGCACCACGGGAAGTCTTGCCTCTGAGGCAGCTGACTGCTCAAATTCAGACATGATAAGAACCAAAACTCAGCTAGATGTTTCCGTAATCGTGTCAACGAATGGCCAGATCAACTTGAAGGATTTCTTTGTACTTAATATATTCTTTATTTTACATTTTTGTGCATCGTACACTTCTACACTGCTATGTTTGTAAATTTGTTGCCTCGAGTTCCTTACAAAGATGCTTGTGTTGCTTTTTCTCTAAGTCTTGGGCATGTTTTGTCAGTAACAATGTCCTTAAGTGTGTTACCCAGTTCTAAATCCACAGCAGTCAAATATCAAAATGGTGAAACAAACTTAGTCAGATCTGAGGTCTTCCGGTGTCTGATTGGCCAAGAACTCACATTTTTGAACTGGTTCCATTCGGTCGCCTTCAAACTTCAGTGCTTTGTTGAGAACCGATGCCGTTTCCACCATACTGGGGAAACCAAAGGTGCACCACCAACGGTGGTGTTACAGAACACAGCGGCAAAATGGTAGAGCTGGCATTTTTAGCTGGAGGATAATTGGTTCTCCTATACTTGGAGAGTTATTTATTCATGTAAATTAATTTGGTAGCTCTACATGCTGTGAAGCTGTGCATATTCACAGAGGCATATGTGATTGTCTTTATTGTGTTCCAGGCAGAGCTGCTGTGTCTCTGTCTCCTTGCAGACATTACACAGTCATTTTTTTTTTTTACTTTTGCAAACAAAAAGTAAGTTGCCATTAAAAGCGTCGATAAATTCTGTGTTGGAGATTTCTTTTAAAAGCTTGGGGTTTGGGTTGGCCCTTTAATTATTGACCTCCACGTCTCTAGGAAAAAGAGAAAGTCCATGCAGTGTCCTCTGTAGTCAGGGATACGCAGCTGTGTGTGGAGGTGTGTGTGTGTGGACTGTGTTTACAGCTCCTGGGGGTTTGGACCTTCAATGGGCCCTGCTTGTGCCAAGACACTCACCAGTGATCACACAGAGAGTGAAGAACAAGGCAGGAACCTGGAAGGCAAAGAAACGCTTCAAAGTCAAGACAGACAATGAACGTTTGCAGAAGCACAAATAAGAGATGGATGCATTTCAAGATAATTTAATGCTCATTAAAATTACTTTACAGTGGTCAATGGTTTTTATAACACCGATTGTTATATTTCGATACAGAAGAGCTCTTGAGCATATGAAGCAGCTGGAAGGTAATTAGTTCTCGCTTCACAAAATGACAAATTACAGCGGAAATTAGTTAATTAATACCTTTATTTCTATCCTTAAAATGTGTACACTCACAAAAGAATATCATCTACTTTTAACACAATAATTTCATGTTTTAAACAAAAACGTAATAAAATCATGTTGAATAAACAAGAAATTCAACAACTTAACGTTTATGAAATTGAATCATGTTGAGATAACATGATTCATTCTAGTCAGACTGATCTTGTGCTGGAGGGAACGAGCGAGATCACGGCAGATCACGCGAGATCATGGGAAATCACGCGAAATCATGGGAAATCACACAGGGCTCGCGAGATGATTGTTTTTTTTTAAATCAAACTTTATTTAAACAAGGTAAGTACAAACAAGAAAGGCAAATACAACAGTGCAACTC
>CAEGAF010184443.1:0-24656 GCA_903067075.1 Micropoecilia bifurca
TTCATCAGCAGTCAGAGCAGAGATTTAAGTTTTTTCAGATTTCTTTCAGGTCCCGCCCTCCTCAAAAATGGCCAAACTAAGGTGGACGCTGAGAACAGGGGGTTTCAAGACAGGTGGGAGGCAGAGGACATGTTTACGGAGGTAAAAGGCTTTTTAAGTTTCAGTTAAATTTTTACATTTGTTTCTACAAGACATTTTATTTATTTATATTTATTTTTCAGTTGAATGGATTCAGGGAAAATTGCAGATAAGAGCCATGAGAAAGAATACAACTGATTTGATTTATTTTTGTCATCTGTGTTTCTGTGTGTTTATTTTTGAGTTTTCTGTGATCCTGTTCCCTGTGAGTCTCTCTCTCTGCGTCTTCCCCGTTAATTGTTTCCCAGCTGTGTCTCGTTCTCTTGATTACCTCTTGTGTATTTAGTCTCCCCNGTGTCTTGTTCTCTTGATTACCTCGTGTGTATTTAGTCTCCCCTGTTGTCTCTGTTCCTCGTCGGGTCCTTGTCATACCAACGTCAAACGTATGTCATACATCAATTGTCTTTGTCTGCGCCAGTCGAACTGTCAAGTCCTGGTTAGCTTGCTGTTTGTTTTTTGTCTGCGCCAGTCGAACTGTCAAGTCCTGGTTAGCTTGCTGTTTGTTTTTTGTCGGCGCCAGTCGAACTGTCAAGTCCTGGTTAGCTTGCTGTTTGTTTTTTGTCGGCGCCAGTCGAACTGTCAAGTCCTGGTTAGCTTGCTGTTTGTTTTTTGTCGGCGCCAGTCGAACTGTCAAGTCCTGGTTAGCTTGCTGTTTGTTTTTTGTCGGCGCCAGTCGAACTGTCAAGTCCTGGTTAGCTTGCTGTTTGTTTTTTGTCGGCGCCAGTCGAACTGTCAAGTCCTGGTTAGCTTGCTGTTTGTTTTTTGTCGGCGCCAGTCGAACTGTCAAGTCCTGGTTAGCTTGCTGTTTGTTTTTTGTCGGCGCCAGTAGAACAGTTTAAAGTCCTGGTTAGCGCCAGTAGAACAGTTTAAAGTCCTGGTTAGCGCCAGTAGAACAGTTTAAAGTCCTGGTTAGCGCCAGTAGAACAGTTTAAAGTCCTGGTTAGCGCCAGTAGAACAGTTTAAAGTCCTGGTTAGCGCCAGTAGAACAGTTTAAAGTCCTGGTTAGCGCCAGTAGAACAGTTTAAAGTCCTGGTTAGCGCCAGTAGAACTGTTTAAAGTCCTGGTTAGCGCCAGTAGAACTGTTTAAAGTCCTGGTTAGCGCCAGTAGAACTGTTTAAAGTCCTGGTTTAGCCCCAGCTCGCGTTGCCAGTCCGTCAATACAGTTGCTACCGGTATTAGCTGCGTGCTAATGTGTTGCTGTGCTGCCTGTCCTGGACTGCGAGCTTCATTAAATTCATCATTTTCTCCATAACCTGGGTCTCAGCGTCTCCTCACCACCTACCAGCCCATCATGACAATTGTTTTATTTTACTATTTGAAAGCAGTGATCGGTAGGATCATAGAGCAGCACAGTAATGCATTTTCAGTTTATAATGTATGTGTGACCGTGGGTATAGCTCTAGATCCTCTTTTTACCAGATCACACAGATAAGTTTGTAAGAATGGACAGAGGCACTGCTGCAGATTACAAACGGTTTATTAAATTCACAAATTTGAGCAAAAAGTCACAATTTTATTATATGAATTGGCCACTCTAAAAGTGGGAGTCTATGCTAGCCCTGGGATCCTTGAAGCTGAAAAATAATTAAAACCCAATTAGATAAAATTAGACTGGTTGGGGGAGGAATAAGAAAACACAAATATAACTAAATGCACCTAAGTGTTCCCCAACAAAAGCACATTCACACAAAAATCCCTAGTGAATAAGAAAAGAAGAAAAACTCCCCTTCAACTAGTCTCAATCTAGATAAAACAGCCTTGGACCCATGGATAGTATAGGTCCCAGTTTAAAACAAGCCAGAGGGCGACAATAGAAACTCTTTCCTAAACAAACAAAACAAGAAACGTTCTTTTAATCAACAATAACCGTCTAAAAGTAAACTAAATCAAAAATAAAATTGAAAACAAATCATAAATTGAAACAGTAGCAGGCCAACCTTCTCTAAGTGAAACCAGTACACGGCGCTCTTGACGTCACTCTCTAAAGTGCGTTTCCTCTGTTTGAGTCATCAGCCTGCATCTGATCTCCTCAGCGATCTACCTGCTTTTAAACGTAAATGCTGATTACCTGTCTCCCTAACAAGCCAGCTGCGCTGTCACAGCGTCTTCCATATATGGGCAAGAGGAAGAATGCGCAGCAGCACACATTCGGGGGGACAATAAGCCCCGGCTACACAATAATTGAGTAACGTAAGCAGACCGGCGAGGAGGGGAGGCGTATTATTTGACAGTGGAAGTGTGTGAAGAGGCAGGGAGCTCCGGGGGTCTCCGCTGGAATCGCCCCCCCGACACCCCAAGTGACCGAGAGGGAAGCAGCGAGGAGCCGGACGCGGGCGGCTGGCGCGTCGCGTTAGAGAAACGGCAAAAGAGTTGGAGAGGAAAATGACTCGCGTTGCATCGCCCGGAGCCTCCGCTTCACTGACAGCATGTCTGCTCTTCGTTGCGGGATGTTTCGCACAGAAAGTAAGTTAACATTTGTTTGCTGCACTAAAGAAAACATAGGAGAAGAAGGGCATTAAAAAAAAGTCATTGACAACCTTTACAACGGCGCGTCTTTCTACTGGATACAGTCAAGCCACGAGCTTCATCTGAGTAACTTAATCAGCTGTTTACTTCAAAGTTTTGCGATGTTGTTTTTGACTCTGTGAGAACTTAAAGTAATTAAAAAAATTAAAAAAAAGACAAACTTTTTTTTTACATTACGGGATAAATATGATGCATGATGGACCTATTGCGTCATCTGCGTGTTTATCCTAAACGCACTGCTGTAACTAACCACATGCGAACTGCTGGAAACAAGCCAACACATTGTACAATTTGACATTTCAAAGTGTTTGTGTGTGTGTGTGTGTGTTTAAAATAATTTAGCTTGCGTTACTTTGTGTCGACGACGCAGATAACCTCGTGTTGCCTCCTGACTTGTGTTGATTGTTGAGCAGGAACACGCATGTGCCTGTTTGACAGTTAAAAAAAACACAATTCGCAGTCACGACTTGTTTACTCATCTCGATTCGAGCAGATCTGGCCTTCTTCACTATTCGTCCAATCTTTATATTGTTTTATTTATTTAATTAAAATTTTAAAAAATTATTTCTAAGCTGAACTTCCACATTGCGCGGCTTTCAGGGGTTGTTTTGATGGCACAGGCGTGTTTTTGGTGTTCCTGCGCAGCTCAGGGTTGGAGAATGGCATGCAGAGTCCAAACTGCTGAAATGAGAACCACATTGAGGGTATGTTCACCTCATGTTTCATGTTTTCACTTACTATATAATCCCACGCTTTGCCCCTGACATTATATAATGTGTATACAAGCAAGCACAGACTGAGTTAAACATATTTTGGCTTTTGTTTGGATTCTGTCAAGGTTCTTGTATTCAGGTCTGGCTGATTGGGGTGTGAGTGCAGAGAAATCACCCCGGTAAAAGGGGTGATTTCGAGGTGCTACAAAAGCAAACTTAAATGTATTTTATGTGGTAGACTGACGTAAATTACTGCACAGTTGCAAAGTGGAAGGAAAATGATGAGTAGATTTCTAAGATGTGAATTCTGATGACAGCTGGTTGCATTGGGTTTGATTTAAGGGTAGCAAAGTAAGAATGACCCAAAACAAACCTCACTTTTCAGATTTTAAACAGAAAAAAAATAATAAATACAAAAAATAATAAAAATTGGTGTAAGTTTCCTCTTTCTTCACAATAATACATCACGGTGTCCCAATCCGATATTGACGTCGGAGAGAGAATCGTATTATATCGGTCTGCATCTAAAATCTCTGATTTAGGCACGGCAGTCCTCTCCAATGTTTGTATCCACACGCTGACCCACTGGTCAACAATAAATGGGTCAGTTGTTCTCATACTTATTGTTGTTGACAATTGTTCTCTGTTTGAGTTTTAGCATTCCACACTTCAATAAAAGTAATAAAAGTATGTTTGATTTGTGTCGTTATCGCATCAGCTCAATATCAGTATCGGCCAATATGCAAAATTGGTATTGTATTGAAAGTGCATAAGTTGTATCAGGACACTCCTAATTATGCCTTGTGTTGGTCTTACGCATAAAAAGCCTGATGAGATACCGAACAGGGTTTTCTCCAGTGTATAATAAGTCTGGCGGGCCACCAGTCCTTACTTGCAACCATACCAGGCTGAATGTTCGTTTATTTTTAGGGTTTTTTTTTTCCAGTGTTTGCCTTTTGGTGTATAGATGTTGCTTATACTGTCTTCCAATAACACAACAACCTGGTCAAATTTTAAAATTTTCTTTCAACTCAAACCATTTCTTAACTCAGAAACACGGTGAGCTGCTGGATGACTGCCCTAGTGCTCCTGCCATTGGGCTAAGCAGGTTTTCTGGGGTGGGGGGGCGAAACCTTGCTGGTGTTTGTGGAAGTGACAAGCGTACATGTATGAATACTTTACTTTTCCTTTTTCACTCCTTTTGTTCCTCAAACATAATCTCTACGTACGTGTAAACACCGACTGAAGTGCAGTGCTTTTTGAACTTCCTCAGCTGACTCATTTTCTTTATAGATGACTGAATCCTGTGACTGATGTCTAAATTTAAGGAGCTTTACCTTTGACACACATATTTTTGGGTCATCAGGAGCGGAGGAAGACCCGTGGCTTCCATCTGTCAGGAGTCATCCTCTTCCGCTTATGGAGCGGGTCGGCTCTGCGGCAGAGTTCTTAGAACTGGTCTGCAATGAACCGTTGATGTATCAAATTGTTTGCATCTACCGCTTTAGTTCCCGTGCGCATAGGGTGCACACTATCTTTGCAATTATCTGCCTGAGGGGGCTTGGTAAATGATGGCTTTGTCCTCTGTTCCCCTTTTGTATTAAGTTGATTTTTGGAACAGCATAAATAAGCTTGGAATTTATTCTATCCCCCTGAGAGCAACAGAGGCGGTCGGTCCACAATTCAGCTCTTTGGTGGCAGGAGAGTGAATTTGATCTTTGTTTTAGTGCTCCGCTTTGTGTTTCGGAAGGTTTTATTTGAGGTGGAATGAGGCGGGCATTCATTACTAATTGAAGTGAGTTGTGGGACAAGTGAACAGTGGATTCACTTATTCTTTTGGTGAATTATAAGACAATTTGTCCACACAGCCCGTCAACAGCTAAACATGTCATCGAGTGTCAGTAGACTGAAGAGGGAACGGGACAAAAAGGGGCCCACCTCCACAAGTACAGCTTGAAGCTCTGTTGAAAGGACAGAGAAAGTGGGCAGTGTTATTGCAGCGAGTGTCTTTGTGAAAGATGACCGCTGATGATTTAACTTGGTGGATTAGATGAACACTTAACAGTCAGACCTGGCTTTTATGTGTAGTCTTGAGTTTTGGACAGGACCTACAGACTCACATTATTATATTTATGGGATTTTTAGTTCTAGAGATAGGCACAAATAAAACCCAGCTAGAATGTAAGGACCATGGATTTTTTTGTCACCAGTGCAGAGCCGTTTAAAAATATACATATGGTGATTAATAGTCCCAGTCAGATCTTTGATGAAGAAATTAAGTGACGGGCTGCTGTTGGTAGAGCTGTTGCCTTGCAGTAAGAAGGTTCTGGGTTTGATTCCCAGCCCCAGTCTTTTTGCATGGAGTTTGCATGCATGTTCTCTCTGTGTATGCGTGGGTTTTCTCCGGGTACTCTGGTTTCCTCCCACAGTCCAAAAACATGACTGTCAGGTTAATTGGTTTGTCTAGATTGCATTTGGTGCAAGTGTGTGTGTGGATGGTTGTTTGTCTTGTGTGTCTCTGTGTTGCCCAGCAACAGACTGGCGACCTGTCCAGAGTGACCCCGCCTTTCACCTGGAACGTTAGCTTGAGATGGACACCAGCACCTTTACCGACCCCACTAAGGGACAAGGGTGTAAAGAAAATGGATGGATGGATGTAAGTCATGATCTATAGAAAGGGTGCAGGGGCTTCAAATTTTATCGTGATATTTTGTGGTGCTGTAATGATAATTAAAGTGATAAGAACTTTTTATTATTTTTAGGGAACTGTTTGGCTCTGACTGTATGACACTGCAGTAACATCCCACAAACAGATACTTTTCTTGGAAAAACATCCGTTTGTAAATCACATCTTTAGGACACCAGCCACATAACAAAATGAAAAAAAAAAATCATTCAATTTATTGATTCTTTCACTGGACCAACATTAGAAAAAATGGTAAAACTAACAGTACCGACAATACACACAGCTTTTTAAACATTGTTAATTAAGATTTGTCCAATTACCAATCTTATCAAAATTCTTATTATGGTAAGAAATTTATTGCAATAGTTGATAAACAGAAGCTCTAGGAATCTGTTTACAGGGAATTCTTGATTGTTTTTCCAAGAAGCGCATTTGTGAGGTCAGATATTTGTGTTGGATCAGAAGGGCTGGCTCACACTGCTCTACTTTAATTCATCCCAAAAGTATGCTATCAGATCTCGCCCATCCTTCTCTTCCTGGACCCTGCTTGGAAAATGAAGAGATGAAATCCAAACTGTTCCCACCAACTTGGGAGTGTGGAGTCGTCCAAAATGTCTTAATGGGCTGAAGCAGCAAGACTTTTCACTGGAACTGAGGGACTCCTGAAAAAGCAGCACCGCACCATAACACCCTCTGCACAAAACTTCACATTTGTGAGCAGACGTACACCACTCTGGAGTCCAGTATTGGAGCGCTTTACAAACCGCCGCATTCAACTCTTTGCATTTGCTGATGAGTGCCACATGAAGTTTGTAGGTCCATGGCTGTTGACGCTGCAGAAAGTTGGTGGGCTCGGCGCTCCCTGCACCTCATTATCTTTGATTTTACTTGGCCTGCCACTTCAGGGCTGAGTTTCTATTGTTCCTAATTGCTTTCACTTTATTATATTACCACTAGTCATTCACGGGGAGATATTTATTAGCAAGTTCAAAACTGGACCTATTGTACAGGAACTTACGGAGCCCATTCTTTCACAAATGTTTCTAAAAACAGCTTGGATGCTGAGGTCTCCTGACCGGGACTTTTGACATGTTTGCTCAAAGAAGGCTAAACTGTTAAGCAGTAACTTCAGTGACTAGATAAAGTCACCTAAAATGCATATGACTGTATCATTTCTTTCCAAATACTGCTCAAAACTTACAGCTACAATCTTTAATAGTAGTTTTTACCATCTTGCTAACTAGGCCACACTAACCTGTGTCGACGTGATTCACTGATGATTCGACACACGTGTTTCCAGTCAATCGCTGGCAGACAAAAGAGACGGGAAGACTTGTTCTCGTGATGAATAATCTCAGAACTTTACTTTGAACATTAAAGCAGAGTAAAGTTCAACAGTTTTTTTCTTTTGTTGAAAAAAGAACAAGAGAAATGGAGATGTGTGGGCACAGCTGGCCGTCTCTCCTTTGTACTGAACATCATCGCAAACTTTGGAAGCAGAAAATATCAAATTGAACGAGAAAATCCCTGATTTGTTGCATCAATTTTTTTCATTTTTAAAAAAATTCTCCGTGCAAAACTTAGCTGAATTGCTTGATCATGGATGCAAGACCAGCAGTGGATGCGAGTTGAGCTTCTTCAAGGACTCTTAATTTTGATCTCTCAAAAAAAGTTCTTATCAGTCTCAACACCTGGGATCGGGTCAGAAGAATATCCCTGCTGATTACAGAAAATCCCCCACAGGCCATTGATTGTTTTCTCCTATTTGAAGTAATCTTTTGTAACTTCTGTGTGGCACAAAAATCTGATTAACAATTTCCTTTCACAACACCTTTATCGATTTATTTATCACCTGCACTGTGTGTTAGTACATCAGCCTCCAAGCTCTTTTCTCCACTGTTAAAAGCTGGGTGGTCATCATGTATGAGCAATTCTATCATTTCCTTTGTGATGGCTTTACTTTTTCATCACTGATGCCAGTAATGGATAGGAAAAAGGGTTTGCGGCTGCCTGTGTTCTCCCTTTAGGCGTGTTCAGCCAGGTGGGGCTATTATGAGTGGCGGATTAAGTTTGTTGTCCCAATCTTACAAATTACAGGCTGCCTTAGTAGCTCACCCTGAAAAGACTTGTGCAGGGAGGATATGCGTGGGCTGTTCACAGGATGTGTTGCTGCAGCCTGTATTATCAGCGAAAGCATAAATAACTGGGATCTGCCGGGGTCTGATTAGAGCCGCTGAGCTGAAAATGAACCCCTTCCGGTCACCAGCTAAGTGATTGGAGGGTTTCAAAGGAGCAGAAGATTGTGCAAAAGTCCTGATTTCATTCTCAAGGAGATTTTTTGTTTGTTTGGTTTTTTTTTTCAACTTTTGAGAGAGAAGTCCTGCAGCCAGAATATTTAAATCTGTTACAGACGGTGTTAAATCTGCTACGCTAAGTATGAGTAGCATACCTTTTCTGTGGTAACTTGTCAACCCTTCCTTAACGAATGGTCGCAGATGGCTTGGCTATTTGGCGATTTCTTTTCTTTTCTTTACTTGATAAGATGAATGAATAAACTCAGTATTTTGTACAGTGAACCCCCGGTCCTGGGACACAGAGGGTTAGGGACCACAGCCACCCGCGAATAGTTGAAATAATTTTTTTACATGCATGCAATGGATTCTAGAAACACTTGAAACAGTTCAAACACTAAACGCACCTTAATATGTATGCGCAGTGGAAACCATCTTGGTACTTGATGCTGTACTTACGCCCTGCCTCTGCTCTTGGGGTTACAGCCAAAGAAAGATTAACCAATAACTTGTCAAGTAGCATTGCATCTAGGTATTTCAACGTTGAATATTTTTGATATGTGCTTAGAAAAATCACCGATGAGTCAATTGTTTTTTTACAAATAATTTTAAGTTGTTCCACTGAAAAATCCACAGACACACATGCGTCGGTCCACGGTGTGCTATTAAACCTTTCTGGTATCCGCTGCCAGGATAATTGTCTTCTGTCATGTTTTGCTCCATTGCGATCACATCTAAAATCCAGTTAAACCAATTGCCTCCAGAAGTTGCTGAATTGAAAGTTCCACAGTCGTAAAGCATGTGATTCACACCTGGAGGTCTTAGTCCTCGACGCGGCCGTCACAGGTTCGGTTCCTGACCCGTTGGCCTTCATCGCATGTCTTTCCTGTCGTTTCACTACTAAGTAAAGTACTAGAACCAGAAAAAAACCTTAAAAAATAAAGTAGGTTTCCATATGCGTAAGTGGAGTCTGTGTTTTTTAGTTTAATTACAGCAGGTGTCAAAAGTTTTAAGAGAACATCAGTTGCACACTACGGAAAAAATTTCAGTGCAACAAATTAGCTTCTGCGGTCCGTTGCTTAGTAAATGCTGACAGGTGTTGAGGTATAATCATTCTGTATGAATGCTTTTCTAATTGCCACTTTAAGAGGAGAGAAATATGTGAAAAGTAAGCTGCGACTCAGTGGTTTAGATAAATATAGCCAGAAGGGTCAGAGCGGACAGGAATTCCGTAGATAACTGGCCGGCTTATCTGTCTCTTTCCGCAAACAGCAGCAGGTGCACAGAGAAGGCGGTACTTCCAATGCCTATTGTTCTGAATGGTTCCCAAACGATTTGCATTGATAATGAAGTGCATCAACTCAGTATCTATCTAGAACACCCTCTACTTCTGACAGACCACGGTTTACGCTGTATCGGTGATCTATCTGTTTGGGGCAGCAAGTAACTGTGGAACTCGCAGATCATTTTTATCTTGTTTTCCAGTTTGGCATTAGTCTGATGTTCCTAATAAAGGTCAAGGAAAGGAATCGGTCAACTTGCCAAGGGACAATCCAACAAGTCGAGATGCTAGTTTTAACTCTTGAGAAGGTGCAGAGATTTTATCAATTAATCCATTTTTTTCTTTTTCATTGTTTAATTTGGGAAAATCTGGATTTCTTTTCCCCCAGCAACGCACTTTTTAGGTTTCTATAGTTTAGATTGATGTTAGATCTCTCAAGAGCTGCCATCCTGATAGATGAGTGTTTTATTATTACTATTATTATTATGACTTTGAATTCAAGTCAACTCGCATTAAAAAAAAATTATTGAAATAAAAGCCAGTTTTTTGATATTTTTTGCCATTTGTGAAGTGAGGAACAAAAATTTATGAAAATTGGAAATTAAATTTTGTATAAAAATATTATTCTTAAGCCATATTTACCAGGGCTTAAGAATAAGCCCTGGAAAAGGTGCTCTGGTTAGATGACAGCAATGTAGAACGTTTTGGCTTGTGTGCAAAATACTGTGGGTATTAGTATTTTTTTTCTGTCTGGGATGAGAAAAAATGGAAGAGTTGATGGTAAAATGGATAGAGCTAAATATAGACAAGTCCTGTAAAAGCAAAATGTCAGAATTAGCCTAAAAAGAACTGGAAGGTGGGCCAGAAGGATAACTACACATCATCCAATCTGACTAAGATTTATTTTGCAAAGAAGCAAAAGAAGTTGAGTCTCTGGATGAGCAGTATTGATGCCAGGTAGCTAAAAATGTGTCCCATGTTTTTTTTTTTTTCAAATACTGACTTGTTTAAAAATAGAAGAAATCAATGTGTCATTTTATTTCCACATCACTGTACTTTGGCTAGTTTTTCTATATGACAAATTCCAACATAACAGATTTAAATTTGTGGTTCTGATGTGACAGAAGCAAAAACGTTGCATGGGTATGAATTCTTCTGGAAGGACTATGGACTTATATTCAATGAGTTCAGGAGATGTGCATTTCCACCAGATGTTTTGCTAATTGCTGCTGACTAGTCTGAAGGAGCAGAATGGGGGAGTCATTGGTGAGGGCTGCTCAGTGAGGCAGAAGCTCTGAAGTTTGGAAATTGCAGCTGTGAAGAGGAGCTTTGTCCTTGAAGGCAGCTGAATGGTTGCCACTGGAGATAAAGGTATTTCTCAAACATGCATGAAAGAAACAAAGCAACACTCCAGGTGTGCTTTTGATGAATGAGTGGGTTACATTGTAACACAATGTAAAGCTAAAAAAAAAGTCAGTTTCTACTTTTTTTATTTGAGCTTTTAAAAAAATGTTTCAGACTATTACTTCTGGTAAATTTAGCCAAGCCAGGCTCTCCTACTGTGCTGTGCAAACCTGTAATTATAGTTAAAGGCATTCATTGGATATCAAACAAAATTTTGAATTATTTCTTAAAACAGTTTTTTTTTTTTACCACTGCGGAGAGGAGGCCACAGAGTTCCACAAACCCGCTTAACAACGACCACAGCTGCAGCAGCTATTTTTTTTATGAGAAAATATGTTAATAGCTTTCAAACCACAGACGTGGAAAAGAGCGCTTCTTCTCTCGCCCACCCGGGATCATATCTGTGCACGTTTTACGAGCGCAGCAGCAATCATTTACGGTTTCCTCCACGTGTCCGGTGACGACCAACGTTCTGTGGCCACTACTGTTATGTGGAGGGAGCCTATTGTTTTGGGGTTCAGAAAGGTCTTTTTATAAGTCTGTTGTGATCCGGAGAGCAGCGAAAGCCGGTCCGCTCTGCGGTCCGGGGCTAAATTTAAGCTTCCACGGCCGTTGTTCAAAAACCTACAGTGGAGTGGACTCTCTTCCACTGATCCAATCTGGAGAAACTCTGGAAAAAGTGTGTGATAAAACCCAGAGCCTTTCCACAGCTGTGCAGAGGGAGCTCAGGGGCTCCTCTCCTATCAGAGTTTCTGCATGCAGCTGTGCCAAAAAAATCAAAAACAAAACCTAACCTTTGTTTTTGGTTTTTTTGTGTTTTTTTAATGGTGACTGTGTTTGTCCTGGTTACAAGAAACTTAATGAGAGAATTTAGTTTTCCTTTTCTCGTCTCTAAGGACTTATCTCGTATGCCTGTCTTTAGGAGAACTTGTCAGGATTCTTTGAATAACCAGAGAAATTCCTGTACATTTGTTGAACTCCAAGAAAAAGTCATTTTTCTAAAATTGAATTAGAGGCAGTCATAATTTTGTTACTTTCACATATTTGCATAATTCCTCTAATTACAATTTTTTTTTTCCCCAGAACATTTTTTTGTCCTGACTGAGAATTTCATTATAAAATTAGTTTCAGTCTTGGATGTTATTTTGGTTTGGGTAGGAGTATTTGTTGTTTTTGTCATTTGCGTCCAGGATTTCACACTGACCCTCGTCAGACCAAAAGATGAATCTCCAAATTCTATGTTCTATTTATTTTTTTGCTACATTTATGCTGTTTCTTCCGGTTGCTTCTTCCACATATCATTGGCGATTGTAATGCCTCCCGCATGGATCGCACTTAGAGAAGCAAAAGCCTGTGAGGCGGTGTCACTCTTCTCTAGTAAACAGGGCTGCTGAGGATTCCTGCCCCCTTACAGGGGCCTGCCTGCCTGTTTGTGAGCCAGTTTGAGAGTGTTTGTGCATGAAGGCTGGTGTGAGAATGTGTGTGTGTGTGTATCTGCGTGCACGCTAACAGTATTTCAGCAGAAGGTGGCTCATGTTGCAGAGTTTTCACGGCAGCGTCACCAGCCTGGGTGGTTGCAAAAAATAAAAAGAAGAAAGCTTGGTGCAGCAAACAGGGCAGCATGATGGTCTCAGTTGTAAGATATAGGGCTGTTTACATGTAAAGTGCTGGTTCTGGTGTTTTTTTGACCTACAGTTGAAACCAGGAGTCCATATATACCGTATAAAAATGATTTCTATTTGCCGTCATAGCTGTTATCAAAAATATATACCTCAAGCTTTCGTGTTTGGCAAGACGGAAAGGTAAAACAAAAAACAAAGAAAAAACTGTCAGTTGATCAATTTTATTTGTCTGTAGCACATTTCACTAAATGCAAGGGCTCCTCTTTAAGGAGGAATACGTCACATCACCCCTAAAGGACAAACCCATTTGTGTATGGATGCAGTTTAATAATTATACCAAATGATATGGAAATGCATACAAGCTTTCTGAATATTTCTCCATATTGAGCAAATAGAAATAAGTTTGGTGATTCCAACTGACCTAAGACAAGAGACACGTTTGATCTGATGTTAACCTCAGACAGAAAAAACGTGGGGATGTGTCTTTTTACCTGGTGTATGAAAATTTGTAGTTTCAGTTGTATATATTGGAAGCATATTTTTTCCTTGCACTCAGCTCTTACACCAGCTCAATCAGAAACATAGCTACACTCCAAAAACAAATCAATTCCCTCGGAGATGACCGCATCTTTTCAGATGTTCCACTGAATGTCCTCCGTTGACCTTCCCCTGCCCAGGGGAAATCGGCACCTGCTGCCACCAGCCCAACTGGGACACAAGCGCCCTAGCTGGTTCTTACATAAAGCTCCAGCTTGCACCTTATTAGCATCACTTCATTAAAATATGATCCAACCAGCCTGCCCATTTGCAGAGTGGCTCACTAAAACAGCACTGCGGCCTCATTGTTTTGCCATGAGAAAAGGCATCCTGGAATAATTAGCGCCCTGCCAGTGGAATGGCCTGTGATGTAACAGAACTGGGATGTTTGGCATTATAAGAATGCCCCATTTCCACTGGCCACTGTGGCACTTCGGAGTCCTTTCATGTTTAGTCTACCATGTACGTCCCAGTGAGCAGTGGACCTCCCAGCCAGGGAGAAATGAGATGGTCTCATCACTGACATCACTGGTCTGTTCACCACTACCCACTCCAGGCTGGACGATATTTGCTGTCTCTTCTTCTCTGGTTGACTATCTCCTATTTTATTTTGGTTGACAAAAGTTGCCCATTTGGTTTCTGTTTTATTTTTAATCCAAAAAGCAGCACTTTGTCCTTCCTTTCCACCATAATAATTCAAAGAGGTTTCCCTCATTGCTCAATTCTCCTGCTAACACCTAAATCAGCTTACACTAACTAACTTCAGAATGAACAACATTCGTTCCATGTTTCCGGTGCTCTGGCAGGGCAAGCGAAGCATGCCAAGAGCTAATGTAATTACATTTAAGTGTTCGTTCCAAAGGAGCAGAAGTAACGGCTAACTTGACATCAATGCTCGTGCTTCATTTTCAAAGTCGGAAAACATTTCATTTCACCAGTTTTAATACGACTCATGTGCCAGAGACGGCGGGGTCGTCTACGACAACGATACGTCTATTTGTAAATGTAATTAGCAAAATATGCAAGGGAAGTAAGCTGGTTAAATTGCTGCATAGCTGGTCAGCCACACACTTTCCCATTGCAACTCTTGGAAAGTCAGTTGGAGCTAACAAATATGTCTGATATGCCTTCACCAAGACCCGCATCGCAACTTGTAACGTCTGCACTTCCATTATGCATAGGTTGGTCCGAGGCTGTAGTTCAGTACAAGATAATTTTGCAAAAAGATTCGACTTGCGGCTCGCTGTACCTCAAGCTGCGTTCTCAGAGCTGATACTTGTGCTGTAAGGTCGAGATTTGTGAATAAAACACTTTGGGATCAACTTACAGCATGGTGTGCTTTTGATAAGACAATCCAACCGCATTTGAAGAACAATCCTAAACAAACGGCATCACGAAGACAAAGGATCACAGCAGACCAATCACAGATGAAGTTACGAAGAAGTTTTAAATTTGGGTTATAAATCAATATCTCAAGTATTGACTTACTTTGCCATCCAAAAATGAAACACAACTGAAAAGCTATCAAGACATTGCTGTCCACCGAAACTGAAAGGCTTGGATTGGAGTACATTAATCAGCCAAGAGGTCCCTGGTAACTCTGAGGGAGCTGCAAAGATCCACAGCTCAGGTGGGAAAAGCTGTTGATGGGATGACTTTCCATTTGATAGTTTTGACTTTTATGGCAGAGTGGAAGGTAAAGCTCTGTTGATGAAAAGCAGCAAAAGCGGCCAGTGTTTGAATAGCCCACAGATGTTCAAAGACCAACAACAGCAGGTGCAGTGAGAGGTGGATTTGGAAAGTATTGACCTTGGAGGTCTAAAACATAGCTTCCCACCACGTTTTTATAAGCGATGTAGAAAACCGTCTGTCATTTTCCTTTCACTTTGCTACTTAATCCCAACAGGTTACGGCACATGCTTGCAAGATGACAAAACTGGCAACAGTTCAACGAGCGTAAATACGTCCTAGATTTTTAGAGAACCTCGTGATATTGATTTATAACCCAAATGGTTCAGAAATTATATCAATAGACTCGTTATCACAATTTGTCAGTTTTATGGACTTCTTTTTTTTCTTTATCAAATGTGTTTCAACAAGCTGCCTCGTCTTTTTGTAAGAGATAAACAGCCTAAAACCCTGTTGAACAGCCCACACATCATTTTAACTGTATTATTGTAAGTGCAAAAATTAAAGATGCTATCGGACTCCATGTTTTCACTTATTCCTTTACGAGGTCGGATCTCATAAAAAAATATATATATTTTTAGCTGAAATATGATGAACTCAGAAAAGTTTGGCAGTGACAACTCAGATTTCTGGATACACAATTTTGACTTCTCTATTATTATTGCTGATGATATTCCTGTTTGGCCAATACTCTTGTCCTAACATATGCTTTTATAAATGTGCTAACAAGCGATGAGGTAATGAAGTTAATTTGTTGAGTAGCTCCTAGTTGTATTCTGATGAAATTTTGTGCATAATTAAAATTTTATAGTTCACAAACAATGAGGCAGGAGCAGAAAAAAAAGTTAATTTCCCGGAGATCTCATCAATAAGCTAGCCTATTTCTCCATCCGCCCATTAGCAGGATGTATGTTTGGGAGGGGGGTGGTAAACAACCTTCCAAGTTTCAGTTTAGGAGCAACATGGAGCAGCCTCGTCTACTTTTCTTCCTGTCTCAAATGCAAGTGTTGCTGCAGGGTGTTGAGTTTGTTACCTGTCTGGCAAGGGAGGGGGTCTACTCGTCTGGGGCTTTCCCACAGCTAAGAACCGAGGTGAACAGAAAGCCTCATAAATGCACAGCTCCCCTACAAAGGTCTGGTTTTCAACTCCCTGGACCAATAAACATCTGCCTATGCTTAGGGCCAAGGTCCCTTTTAAATCTCCATACACCTGGAAAGAATTACAGCCAGTGGGGTTTGAAGGAATGCCCCTAAAGATCACCAAGGCCAGCCACACAGGCAGTACACAGGCCTTTGCTACACAGGCAGAGTTGAATAGTTCAACTCCTAGATGGTTCATATGAGTGAGAAAATCAAGACTATGCCTTTCATGTAATATATTTACCTTTGGCCTCATTATATTCAATCAGATCAATGTCATTGATCGCTATTAGGTTGAATTTCAAGATCACGTGTATACAAAATCACATCATTTAACAGTTGTACTTGTATTGTAGGGCAGCAATAATGGGAGATATGAGAATCTCATTTTAATTTTTAAAAAACAAAAAAAAAAAAACATTGTTTCACATCAATTTGGGAGTGTGTGCTTTTCCTACTTGGCTTTAACACCGTTCCATTTCAAAAATTAACTTAGTACTTCTCATAATGGGATGAATGTTTTATCTGTTTATTAATATTAGTCTTCAGTATGTATGGGCATGTTGTGGCTGATTTTAAGAATATTTTACTGAATCCTTTCCTGAAAATACACAATATTAATCCAGTCAGTGTAATCTAATTTCATACCAATTTCTAAATTTTCTTTCATTTCCGTGTTGCCGGGGGAAGTTGTCTTTCTTTCGCGCTTGCAGTTTGTAGATCAGTATGATATTACTAGACATTTTTAGTCTGGCCAATGCAGAAATGACACTTTTAAAAGTGCTACATTATCTTTTACTATTTTACGGACTCCTACCACTTTGGTACATTGAGACGTCAGCTCTTGATGCGGTAGACCACAGTATTATTTCTTATCCATGGATTGCAGTGGTTTAAGTCTTAATGGATTGACAGAAGTTTTGCAGCCATGCAAGAAGATGCTCTTTCTTCAGAAACTCCTGTCTCGTTTGGTGTACCTCAGGGATCCTGTTCTTTTTTTTATCTAATTTTTTTAATTGAATGAGTATATTTAAAAAAATGCCCTGTCACATTTTGTTTCATCACTACGCAGATGACAAATATGTATATTTATGAATGAAGCATAATGCTAAAACACCATTGAAAGCAATTTTGAAACATTTCCTAAATTTCTAAGAATAAATAAAACTAAATTGAAATTAAGTGAAAACAAAGTAGAAGTCCTTTGTAGAAGGAAGAAAATATGTTTATATAATATAAATTGAACTTGACCCTTTGACCAGTTATGCGTGCCCTTTCCTGGAAACCTTGACAGAATTTTGGACTCTGGATCTTTAAAACTTGCTTTTTTCAATTATACTTAATTGCGAAGATTAATACTGCATTTATTTAGTGCTCTTGAAAAAGTCATCTGTCTTTTCTTGTGGATGGTCTGGTGTAATAGCCTTTAAGCCAGTGTCTGACTACCTAAAGTCCTGTATCTACTCTGCAAGAACCGAGAAACCCAAAGTTGTAGGACAAGAATGACATTATTATTGTTTAGCGGCTCTGGTCTGGAAGCTCTTGGGACACGATATGGACAAGCTCTTTTCTCATGTGGCGTCCCGACAGCTGCTGCGTGCACGGCCAGAAATAGGGCCTATGAAAGGAGCTATGAAGATTTCCTTGGAGCGCTGCACTTGAGATTCTCAGAAAGTCCAAAATGTGCTGACCAGAACAAACATTTTCTGTTCTTGCCACTTTGATTAAACAAACCAATTTCTCAGTTGTTTTGGGAATATCCTCAGGCTTTCAGTAACATTTTAACTCTTGAAACTCCAATGAGATTAAAAAGATAACGTAGACCAGGTCTCTGGCAGCTACCCCTATAGGGGTTACTGCCACTTAGTTTAGAGACAGTCAGTGTCTCTAAACTTGCTTTGCTCATTTTTAACAATTATGCTAACAATGATGCTGACATGGATATCTTTTTGGTTAGATTTACAGCAGGCTTGAGTGAAAATGTGATCTTCTTAACGCCGGGAGAAAGCAGAGTGACTTGTATTTATTATGTTTTTCAGGTGTACTTCGACTGCGGTGCCAAGGTGGATGTGGTGGACGTTCAGGGTCTCATTTTGTCTCCTGGCTTCCCCTACAACTACTCATCGGGGACTCACTGTGTTTGGCAGTTTGTTGTTCCAGTAGGTTACCAGCTTGTTCTGGAGATATTTGACTTTGACGTGTTCGAAAGTCACGATTCCGAAGCTCAGTACTCTGCTTTCTCTAATTTGGAAGAAGACGACAAAAAGGCAGCAGCAGAGGAAAGAGGGAAGGTCACCCCTACTGGTTTATCCGCTGACGCCAGCTTGTCGGCAGCCACAAAACCTGCACCTCAGAGGGCAGGGGATCTTGTAAAGACTTCCCGAGATGACATTCCTAATCAAGTTGTGGTCCAGGAACAGTCTACAAAAATGGAGATTGCCAAAGTTTCAAATTCTGCCAAAAGATCTGCAGACCTGTCCTCTAGTCAGTCTTCATTGCCCCCTTCTTCCCTCCTTCTCCTACCTGGTGCTGCGCCACCTGCAGACAAGGTCAACAACTCTGTCTCTGCCTCTCCCTCAAATGAAAACCTCAGTTCCACTTTGAACCTAAGCGCAGTTATGGAGGAGACCACCTATGGCTCACCGTCCTCCACAGGAACTCCTCCTGTGAGCCCTGAAACTCAGCAGTCCATCCTTGACCCCTGCCCCCACGACGTCCTCTACATCTCAGACCTCATCACCTTTTCTTCTAGGTTCTGCGGGTCCAACCGCCCTCCCAGCAGCCAGCTGGTTTTTGGCTCAAGCCAAGAGATGGTGGAGGTCATCATGGAGCTGATCACCACCACCCACTGGGGACGCGGATTCGCGCTTCTGTTCCGCTACCACAACCTGACCGAGCCAGGAGGAGACCAACAAAACACGTCTCCGTCAGACGGCAGGGTGAATTCTCTCCTTGCTGCTGTGAGCGGAGCCGCTTTCTTCGCTCTGATACTCACGATTGTACTCTGCATCATTTTCAGGTAACAGAAGCAACCAAACAATTTAAACCAGTGGAATTGGTGCCTAGAAAAAGGCTTAATGGAACAGCTAATTGATCTTAATACAGTCAGTGATTTGTGTTCGACACCGGAAGATGCAGAAATTCACCTTCTAAAAATTTCTCGCAGTTTTCATTAAACATTGGAGCCCCTTTATTAACCTAATGTGAAATAATGAAAATGACAGTTTTTTTGAAAGACATAATTAATTTGGAAAGATAGAGAAAATGTTGCATAAACTGATCAAAATTTTACAACCAATTTCTGATTTACAGGTGCAGTACATTTTTGACTTGCTAATAGTATTGGTTAATTTTTAATTTCTCTCTACAAGCCTTAAACATAAAAACCCAATATTTATATTTATGTTAATTAATTATATTTTGAGTAGAAATGATGTCCTTCCATGTGAGAGTAGCTTCTGTAAAGGAGGGTTTTACAAAAACAAAGCCAAAAGTGATTTTGAGTTAGCTTCAGCATCTTCTGTTAGCGATTAGCAACATTAGCATCAGCAACCGTGAACTCCCAAGATCTGAACTCCTGCATCTCCTGCCGCTGCGTAGCTCGACGGAAAATGCACAAACGCTGCCCTGCGTCGTCACATCCCTGTAATGTTGACTCAGCTGGGCACCTCGGTGCCTGATATGGTGACCTTTGGTGATTAGCTGGCTTTGGCTGTGGCGGCGCGTCTTCCTTGATGTCGGCGTTTCTCACCAAACACCGAGAGGGCATTCAAGGTGCAGCACCTGGCATCAATTCCAGCACCACAAAACCAGAAAGGCAGGATGAAAGCAAAGGGCGGGTAACTGAGCGACTAGGGGACAACCGGGAGAGGCAGAGTCCAGTGAGTTTGGTAGCAGAACCATTCAAAGGCTGTTAAAAAGGTGTAAATTACATTTGTTCCCAGCCCCAAATAAGTGGCGCTAATCTTAAGCAAGTGTAATACTATCCGTTCTGACGAGCTGATTGTTTTACCCCCTCGCTGTCTGAACGTCTGGAAGGGTTTACATTTGTGCCTGTAATAATCCTCAACTTTCTGAAAGAATTTGAGCAGCTTGGTACGTTGGTCCCTCCGCAAGCACAATAACTCTGTGGCTCTCACTTTATAAGGCCAGTAAAATTAAAAACACGTGTTCCATAAAAAGGAAAGTGTATATAGCAACAACAACGCGGACAAACATGGACGCATGAACAGGCGTTAATACGCAACTCCAAATGCAAAAGCTCCATAGCTGTTTTGTTGTTGTTTTTGCTTTGTTTTTTTTCCTCCTGATGTTTCCTGTTAATTTATGTGAGTTCACTGAAAGAGCTGGCACAAAGCCAGGCTAGTCAGGCACAATCATGCAGGTTTTAAGTAGCACCGAGTTCACCTTCAAAGGTGAAAATTGTTAGGAAACAGCCAAAGGTGGATGAGGGTATCCGCAGGGGTTGCTCTCCGTTTGCTGGTGACAGGTAATGAACTCAGTCACTCAGCTGTGATATTCACTTCTAATAAAAGCCTACATGCCCGCGTATTTCATACATCATTGGGTTAAATAAATCTCAAAACGGGAAGGAAAGTTAGACAAATACTCCAAAAAAGACTGACGACATACTCCATCTTTTAAGAATATTAATAACAATAGCCATGTGTGTGGGGAGGGAGCAATATTAAAAAATATATTCCCTCCCCTTGAGGTTTTTCACATTTTTCAACAACCATCAATGTATTTTACTGACGTTTTGATATGACAGAACAACACGTGGCGCATGATTGTGAAGAAGGAAAGAATCCTGGGTTCTTCCATATTAAAAAAAATATATATAAATACTTCTGAAAAGTCAACCTAGTTTACTCTGATACCCCTAAATAAAACCCGGCACATTCAAGCACCACCAGTTGCCAGCACATTAGTGGGTAGATTCCACATGTGTGTAATTTAATCTCGGCATAAACCCGGCTACTATGTAAAGACGTCAGAGGTTCGAGGCTAGCGGTGGACATGAAGGCCAAGCAGACAGGTTGAGGTGAAAGTTAATGAGGGGCTTAATGCACAATTAGGCTACGAAATACAATTTGAACATTTCCCTGAGCTCTGTTCAATCCAAGTGGAAAAAGAACTGCACAACGGAAAGCGACCTGAGAAACGATGGGCCGCCTAATCTGACAGGGCTGGACATGGAGAGCATTAATCACTACAGCAGACGAGAGGCCCTACGGTGAATCTAGAGCAGCTGCTAAGATCCGCAGTTTAAGTTGGCAGGACAACTACTGGCCTCACACTCCATATATCTGCCCTTTCGTGGCAACAAGAAAGCGAATGTTGAAGGAAGGCCATAAGAAGTCTTGTTTGAAGTTTGCCACTATCCATGTGAGGGGCAAAGCAAACGGAGAAGGATGTGTTCTGGTTAGATAAATTCAAAATGGAACTTTTTGGCCTGCATGAAAAACACTGTGTGGGCGAAGGGGAGGGCGGATTATGGGAAGATGGATGGAGTTAAATACGGGAAAATCACTGAACTTGAACCTGGACAGAGGACATTTTATAGCCTAAGTTTGTTTTTAGGAATGCAAGTCATCAGTTAATGAGTTAATATAAAGTTGATTGATTTCATCGATAGTCTAGCAATTAATTAATAAGTGGCCATTTAAAAAAAACAGTTTTTGTCTCTTGTCAAAAGGGAAGACTGTCTTTCCATAACACAAAGGGCTACATTATTATTAAAGTACATTATTATTACATTATTTTGCGTCAGCAGTATTAAACATTGACTAAATAAACAGAAAATCATTATGTACTTTGTGACAATTAAGTAAGTTTTGAATGAGCTCTATTAAGGTGAAACTTAAGCAGCTTGTTAAGTTTTTATATTTCAGAACAGAACTGCCTGAGTCACATTTCTCATTCAACACCGAACTCTGTTCAGACCATTTCTCTTCACTGTTCTGGGCTAGGGCCGCCATCTTTGTTTCTTTATCAATTGACTTGGCTTCTGGATCAGCGGAGGTGCCCTCTGCTGGACGACGGGCAAACAGCGATACTGAATGAAGGTCCAAGTGGATGTTTTGAGTCAATCGATTGGAACCAATTTTAATTTAATACACCATTAATTAACAATTACTCAGAAGTTCATTAACTGTTTGCATCCCTTGTGGGTTGCAGTGAAATGTTCACATTCCTTTACTGGAGTGGCCCGTTCAAGTCTAGGGAAAATGTGGCAGTCATGATGTTTATGAACTCCGTCAGTTTAGTTTGATGAAGTTATTCTGTTTAGCTGAGAATAACTGGAAGAATTCAGTCTCTAAATGTGCAAATCGCTGATTCAGGGGTTTGATTACAAACACAGACTACAAGGAAAACAAAATACCGTTTTCCTTCCACTTTCCAATTATACACTACTTAGTGTTGGTCTATCACACAAAATCCCTGTAAACACATTTAAGCTTGTGGTTGTAACATGTAAAAAAAAACAAAACGGGTTTAAGGCAAGGCGAATGTAGGAATAATGCAGATCCTGCTTTAATAGTAATTAAAACTGAGAGACCGGTTAAGAGCTTGTTATCACACATCACAAAGTTTTAAATTCGTACCAGAGGAAAAATGCAATGACAGCTCATCAGCAGCCATTACAGGAATGGTTGGAGACGACTAGAGCGTTTGTGAGAAGTCAAGTTTTTGTGGTACATCTTGCTTCGTTATTCAGGGCCACAACAGAACAAATACTGAGTCGCATCGCCACAGGTATGCGGGAGTTATTATACTAAAAGTTAATGGAGGTAATTATTTTTGCCAGAAAGCTCCCATTTCAGCACAGCTACATGGGACTGTGTCCATTTTTACATTTCTGGTCAAATTGCAAGCATCAGAATGGTTTTCCTTCAGCAGCAGCTTCATTAAAAAAAGAGCTTTCTCTCACAGATCTGTCTTTAATTAGCACTTGAACTGATTATGCTTATTACTTTGTTTTCCAGACCCAAACTGTGTCTAAAAAGAGCCAGTTCCTGCACATCCAGCAACTCTGAGGTACAGAAACAAAATGTTGTTTTGTTTTTTTCCCCCCTAACATCCTTTCTGTTTGGCATTTTATTCTTCTGAAAATTTGGTGCTTGAAATACATGATGCACAAAGCTAACAGTTTTAGTAACTTTTTAGTTGAACGGTGTGTGTGTGTGTAGGGTGGGGGAGTCAGGGAAGAAACAACCCCAGACTGTTAAATCCATAAAATTGGAGTCAGGGGCTCCATATTAAGCGCTGATTATTAGAGACTCCATAGGGAGTGAGAGGTGGACCTTGTCTTGTTTAAATCTCTGACGTCAAGGGGCCTGTTTTTCTTTTTTCCATTGCTGTTCGTGTGGTGAAAGAATTTGCGGGATGCCTACGAGTCTGGCACGGAATTTCACAAAAAAGGAAGAAAAAAACAAGATTTAGAGATTATTTGCTATTGACAAATCTATTCCTCTTTATAAGCTAAAAAGTTCTCGTAATATTTTCAAGTGGATCGTCTTTATCTAAAGACTCAGTTTATAAGAAGGATCAGATGCCGGCCCCTGTTTAAATAGGTTTACTTCTCCTGGTTCATCCCTGTTTGTTTCTCCGCATGAGACTTATCCCCTACCTGCCTTCTTGTCCCTGCTGTCTGATTCATTTGTCAGACATTCCTCTGGAAATGGAGGTTTATCCAGGATCACCGGACATTTCTTTTAATATATTTTCGCTACCGAGGGCCAATGCCGCCTACTTCTGTGGCTCTACCTCACCCACTCCCCACTGAGCCGAACCAGCGGAGGTTCACTCCAGGTCACAGATTTTCAACAAAGGCTATTTGGTAACATTTGCAAAGCCTGCTTTACGGCCTTATTATCCTTATCTGTGTTGTTGTAGTGGAAATTAGACTTTGACTCATTTTTGCTTCTCAACTCTTCAGTCAACGGAAAACTTGATTATAACCAGCTAATAAAAAAAATAATATTTATTTTGTTTAAAGTGTAAAAATCATAATCACAAGGCAGAGTCAATCAAGACTACAAATTTAATTTGACTTGATGGTAAAAACATGTGGAGCACAGCGAAAGCAAAACGAGAGATGTGTACCGATCGGATAAATTTGGTCAATATTCAATCTCCGAACTTTGTAAAGCCAAAACCGATCAGCCAAAATACTTCTTTCTAACCTTTTTGTCGCTAAGTTCTCAGAGTTATAGTCGAGTCTGACAGTCAGCTGTCAAACTGTCGTCACATTTAGCATTAGTTACTGTAAACATCAGTTATAGACGGGTAGATCTATTCTTGCTGCAGAATGAAAAATAAGCAGCACCCAGTAAAAACTACAGCCAAGTACTTCAGTAATGACTTCCACACTGTAGAGTGTTGTGGTTAGTGTGTTACTGATTGGTGGGACAAAAAGTCAGAATTCACTTTCCAACTTGGCTAGTCAAATTGGAAATTGTCTGATCCACGGTGAAGCTATGCTTTCCAAAATTTCCATGTTTTTTTTTTTTTGGGGGGGGGGGGGTGGGGGTAACAAAGCACCCCGTGTGTTTCAACCATTGATACACTGAATAATAGGGGGGGGTTGTGGTGGAGGGCAGCGAGGGTGTACAGAGCGTTGGCC
>CAEGAF010184464.1:0-45984 GCA_903067075.1 Micropoecilia bifurca
GTGTTAGAATCAATTCGAGATCCATTCATAAAATTCTCTATTCAATGATACTGAATGTGAGCTGGTTTTCAAAGAAGCAATGGAGGAAAAAAAATCTGCTCTCTAGATGTGCCCAGTTATTCGAGGATGACTGTAAAAGACTTGGAGCTGCAACAATAGTGCAAAGTGGTTTGACAGAGTCTTTACTCAGCAGGGATGATTACACATGCACACCACATTTGTCAGGTTTAGTTTTTTAAATGCATTTATCTCTTTCCTCTCACTTTACAAAAATGTGACTCTTTATGTCAGTCTGTCATGTTGTTTACATTTTTTGGTTTCCACAGTCTGTTTGGGTCAGGCATAGGGACTGGACTAGAAACAATCCAAGCCAAAAATAACAGAAGCAAAAAAAAAAGAAAAGAAAAAACAAACAAAAAAATCAATGTCTAAATAAAAACTTTAAAAGACTTCCAGAAAGCTTGGAAAACTGTTCATCAAGTTTGTGTTTTCCTTTGAAAGACAGGAAGACAGGTCTGACTCCTTCAAAGCAGAGATAAAAGCACTGATTTAACTTTATCTGAGTAATGTACACTTAAGCAAATGCAACATAAAATTATTACGAGCCAATTAAGAATTTCCTGGGGTGCCCAGCCATTCAGTCAGTGATTACGTTTCGCTGAAGGATGATATCCAGGTAAATTAATATTTCAATTTAATTTCGCCCTGGTTGCCGCTGCATCTCCATCTCATATCATGGGACAATTGAGATCTTATCAAGGATTAAAGTGGAGGATATTACTTCTAATTTAAATTATGCACATGTACAACTGCATGAACCAAGTAAAGCGTAATGACATTGTAGGAAAAAAATAGAAGGAAGAAGAGTGAAACAATTAAGAACGCATAGAACCGAACAGGCTGTAAGGTGCAATTCATCAACTTGGCAGGAGAATTCAGGGCGGAAATGCTGCTTTAAAGAGTTCTTGAGTAAGTTGAAGAGAGGCTGGGAAAAAAAGGGGGGGGACACACGAAAGGAGCAAAAGGGAGACAGGAAGTTTGGAAACATTAAAAAAGGGGGTCACTGAATGTAGTTCAGCTACTGTGTGACAAATGCTTAAAAATGGAAATCTTTTCAGACTTTCTCCTTCGACCTTCCCCTCCCACCTTCCAAACCACTGCAAACGCTAAGCTCCAGGATCTGAAGTGGCAACACTTGAGATGGTGAAAGTGACAACATCTTAACATAAGCTGAGGGGCTGAAGTGAAAGTCAGAGCAAACCCCCAAGCAACCTCTCTTTCCACCCACATAACCCACTCCCTCCCTGTCATACCTCCTAACCCCCTCCTTCCAAAGTTCGGGCTACTCAGCACCACGCTGTTGTGACTGAAAGTCTAGCAAGTTTTCACGGTGGAAAAGTTTAAGATGGGCATCGAGAATGGGAGAGAAAAATTACAAAAAATAGAGAAAGTGAAACATTGACAGAAAAGGAGGGAAACTTGTTATTTCACTTTCGCTTTGGTCCCTCCTTCCACTTTCAGTCACAGGTGCTTCCAAACAGAACTGGAAGCATGTAATCCGCCCAAATCCAGCGTCTTCCGAGGAGTGTAAAACCGGAATGTTCTGTGGGGGTCACTGGATTAGACAGAAGGCATGGTGGTAGCTTGGCTTGAGAGGCAGAATTAGAGGAGTGGAGGAAAAAGAGAGCGGAGACCGAACTGGTTTTGTATTAAAATGAGCTTACCAGGTGGTCTCCCTCCCAAAAGTGGACACAGTGTGTCAAGTAATCTGAAAAGCCCCCGGGTGTTTGCTGCTCATTGGCCAGAGGCCTGGTGAAAAGAGAGAGTGGAGGGGAATAAGAGAAAGCGAGAGAAAGGAGGGAGGAGGTGGGGGGACTGCCTTGGGGAGGTGGCACTGATGTAGCCATTGAGGCCTCAGTGAAATGTCTGTCAGGCTTGGTTTACCACAATCACAGCAGTGATTAGGGATCTTTTGATGACAGGTTTAGTTTTCTATCCATTGGAAAGAAAGTGAGAAAGGGCAAGAAAGGGGGTGGGGATGTAGAGTAGGGTTGGGTTGCATTGGGAGACTTTGGGGGTGGGCGTTTACGCACTGTTGCAGGAAAATGGGAGGGGTGGCGATACGGATGGAGGTGTTGGGTGGGGATGCGGGAGGTGGGAGGGGGTGTTGTATTAATGTCTTGCACCAGGGAGCTTCTACGTAATTTCCCAGCAGGTCGTGGGGTCAGGTTTGTATTTAGTTAGTGGTAATGATCTCGTTAGGGATCTGAATGGACCACCGTCTAAGCCCATTGAGGATAGCGAGTGTGCCTCCCCATCCCCCACCTCTGCCTGCCTTGTGTGGGCTTACACAGCCTGTGAACTGTGATTAATGGACTTCCAGGGCTTAATAACTTGCAAAACAGTATTAAACAAGGGAGGCCCCAGGACAATCGGAGAGGCTACCCAGGCGGACTAGGAGGTGGCTGTAAACAGTGCCTGGCAACAATTGCAATGCATGGAATTAACTGAGATGGGCCACTCACAATGCTACAGCTGGCTAGTGGCAGGGAGCCAGGCCCTGGGAGAAAGCTCCACTGGTGCTTCCAGGTGGCCCGGACCAGGCCGAGTCCTTTCAGTTTTGTAAGTGTTAAAAAATAGAAGGGGAGAAAGGCTACGTTTGTGACGGGGAGACAGCGAGAGGAAGCCATTGAGCAGGGACAAGAAAGAGATTAAAGAGCGCAGAGAGTGATAAGCAGATAATGGAGAGGGGGGTTGGGGCGTGCATTCAATAGAACAAGTAATCCTTGACATACAAGCGCAAATATGAAGCCCTTTTTTGTTTCTTGTGTCTAATTCGAAGCGGTGTGTGCGTAAAGTTGCAAAGCGAGAATTGTGATCCACATAAACAGAACAGAGAAAGAGATAAAACACACTCATCAGACCAAAACACACACAAACATTTCAATACACACACCTCACCGCAGTCCTAGACTCCTTTTTTTTCCCACCCTGGTGCCCTCTTGTCTGGAGACAAATGATCCCAGCATGGAGTCATGAGTACCGATGTGTTCAGACCACCCTCCACTCCGCCACAGACATTGTCCCGACCTCCCGAGCTTTAGTGTGCATTTAATGCCAGCATAATGTATCTCCGATTTGTACATATAAGAAAAGGGCAGCACTTGTGCTGAGGGAAAAGCACCTTTTGATGGACACGAGAGGAATTACTTTGTAATGAAAATGGCTGATAAAAATCAAAGCTTGATGAGAGTACTTCTTGAAATCACCATCCAATGAAGTAAAAGTATTTGTATGCAATTAAAAAAGTTTTAATCTTGAGGTTTTTAATTGGTTTCAGCAGATAAAGGGAACATTTTCTTTATCAGTGGGATTTAACTATAGAAAATAGATCCTGGCAACAGACAGGTAAATTGCACAGTGTGAGCTCAATTATAGGCAATTATGAAACAATTTGGAAAGCATTTGATTACAATATAAACAGGTATTTTCTTTTTCCATTACAATGTACACAGATATCTTATTTTTTAAAATCAGTTTTACAACATATTTCAGAAAAATATAAGATAATATAAGGCATAATATCTGACAAAATAACATTATTTTATGTTACGTAAGTAATAAAAGCACGTTTTTACTAGGCTATTTATTCTAATGATTTTGTCCAAATTTTACCTCTTGTTGATAAAATTATGGTTCTGTTGATTCTATCTGGTTCTATTGCATATCAGGTTTGATAATAACATCATAAATGTTTTCAATGTGAGTCTTCATCATTGAAGTGCCATTTTATTTGTTGGCTTTGTCTGGTTATCCTTTGTTTAACCCAAAATCTGAAACATCAAGTTGTTTCCAAATGTATTTTGAACATCCTCTTGAAAAATGCATCAAACTGCATGAATACCCAAGTAAAATAATCAGATCAGCCAACTTTAAAAATTATGACACAAGAAAGGTTAAAAAAAAAAACTTCAGTGGATGTTAAATTTATTTCTTACACAGTTTATTGTCCCACTTAAAACAAACCTGTTGGGTACATCTGTATTTTATTTTGCTTTTGTAAATTCATATGAAACTTTTGTTTTGTTATTGCATCAAATGGACTATTGTTCAGAGGTCAAATTGGTTTTATTTGTTTTAGTCTAAAAGGGGTTAAATGCTTTTTATGTGTTTTGGAATGATTATATTTATATATTGATTATTTATGCTGCTGGTGTTTCCTCCCCATGACTGCATATGCACAGCTCCATATTTCATCTAATTTTCTACTCTACCTGTTTGTACATTATTTTAATGTCTTAGTTAGGCCTTGTTTGGAGGGATTGTCTTTAGAATCTGCATTACAGAATTTGCATTACATTTGACTGTATTAAAAAAAGTTGTAAATAAATTCTGCTGATTAATTGATGTATTAAATTTCATCTCATACCCAAGATTTATGCGTCAATCCTAATATTTGGCACTCTCCTCTGTTTGTTTGGCTTTCCACAGCAGAGACTCATCTCCAAGCGAATGACATCAGGGTCAGGCTTTTCCAGCAGATCAGAGATGAGCTGGACAATAGCTCACTTTGGCATTCACTCTAATATAGAAGGCCAATATGTCTCCAAAGTATTTGCACAAATGCTTTACTTAATGAGCGGCTGAGAGGTTGTTCAGCACCAGAGTCTGATGCTCCTTCCAGGTTTGTGTGTGTGCATAAGATTACCATGAAAATGGAGAAACAAAAACACTTGTAAGAAATTTTACAGCAAATATTCAAAGTTGTAGACAGACAAATTAATTACGGAATGCAGTTGTCTTCATTCAGGTTTATTTAGGTTTACATGCACAGATATATTTAATATGCGTGCGTGGGAACACATGCTGTTGCATTATCTTTCTATCTCATCCTCTCTGTCCTACAGCTGCTGCCCCTATCACCCCCTCTGCACCCACCCTCTCTTGCATAAGGGTGTAGGTGCAGTGGGTGCATTGGGGGGGGGCTCGGCCCTGATGAGGCAGAGAAGGGAGCCACTGCTACACTAAGCTCCCCTCACATCATGAATAATGCAACAGAGAAATACATTTATCTTTTAATAGCCCCGGCCCCCTGGCTGAGACAGTTCAGTCTGGCCCGAGCCGACGCGGCTCTCTCACCTCTTCACCACAATACACCACCCCACCCGTGATTGTCTCTGCTTCTTTTGAAGTTGGGCGCGTCTTAGTGTCCTAGAGATGGGTAATCAGGCTTGATTCTGGAAGAGTCAGGCCATCTTTTGAAGGGGGGCGGTCATCGCCAAGTTCAGCAAAGGAGGGTGGAAGAAGAATTGTAATTTTATCATACATTCTCACTATCAGAAGTCAACTTCACAGACAGGAGACAAGTAAATGAAGAGCAGACAGGAGACAAGTAAATGAAGAGCTAAAAAGTTTGGTGTAAAAAAACAACAACATTGTATTATAGAAGTTGAAGTGAAAAAAAATGTTGTGTTTACTCCTTTTAAAAGTTGTTATTGATTTCATTTTGAAGCCTTGACTGACAAAAATATTAATAATTGCATTATTGACACAATGTTGTTGTGACATTTTTGTCCAACAAAGCATTAAATATTTCTGTTGAAATACCACCACAAAATTGGATCATGAATAGGCTTCTGTGGAAAAATAAACATTAGCAAAATACTTTCAAGAATTCAGAAAAGTCAAAAATGGATCAATAGACATAAAGCATTTATCAAACACGCTTTGCGTAGAGCCTTTATTTAGTACTCAGACAGTAAAGCGAAGACACCATCCACCTTCATTGACACTCTTTTCAGTAAGACACCACATGATTTCAAATCAGCCCTAATGCTCTATGTACCGCTGCACCGTAATGTGGGAATAACATGGTCTCCCAGTGTTTAACAAGGATCAGGGGGATTTCTGCTCTGGCTTCTCGTCTTCATTGCTACTACATCTGAATACAGGGCTCTTGGGGGAAGAAGGGGGGTTGTGGAAGCAAGTGCAGCCGGATACCTTAACCCTTCCTCGGTCCGTGCAGATTTAAGGCTCAAACAGCCTTTGCAGTGAAACCTGCAGTAAAAGAAACGGTGTTTGGGGGTGGTTGAGGGGGGGTTGTTGGTTACAGTGGCTTCAAAAATGTTTAACGGACAGAAGGAGTTATTGATTGGATTATTTTTTTTTTTTTAACAAAATTAGATTGTTCAAGTGTAGATGAAAACAAAGGTAGATTGAAAAATTTTTCAAAGAATAAAAAACTATTTTTTTTCCAAGAATAATCCGTAACATTTTAAAATTATTTTTCAAATAAATAAAAAAAACAACTAAATGCTTTGGAAAATAAATATTTTGGTGTGTTCTTTGCCGCTTATTGACATACTTTGTTTCAAAGAAAAATTAAAGTTGGTGACTTTTTCCTAATAGTTTAACTATATTCAAACTTTAATTCAGTGTAATCTGAGATGTGTCCCAGGAGTCGACAAGATTTTCATTTAATTTTTTTTTTAGCATTTTTAAGTCACAAGTTTTATGCCACCGAGTTGACATCAGATTATCACAGAAGTGAAAACAGGCAGAAACAAAACACACTCGAGAAACACTGAAGCTGACATCACTTTTTCAGCCAACAATGACAAGTTCAAGCACACACTTCTTCCTAACATGCACCCCTCCTCATCCTCTCCCAGCAGACAGACATGCACATACACATTCCCACTGGAAAAAACAAAAAATCTGCACAACCCACACGGCACCCTGTCCCTCTTACCCACCACTCCCCAGCACCCAAAGCCTTAAAGCAGCCCTGAGCTCGTGTTGTCATGCATCGGTTGCCGAGCGTTGGGGATGAGGCCTTGCTATAGTCGGAGCTGGAGCTGGGTCCCAGCCAGCAACTCCTCAGCTCCCTGCTCTGCTCTATGGAAGGCAGAGAAGCTGAAAGCACCATTTATCATCACTTGTGTGGGCAGCATCACCACAGCAACGCTCGGGCTGGCAAATGCCACTGCTGTGAATACTAATGAGGCTCTTGGCAGGCCTGTGTTGGCGTAAATGGGGCCAGGGTTGTACAGTGTGCGCGCGCGCGTGCGAGCCTCCAGGAGGGCTACAGTAGAGGTAAACAGTCCAAAGGAAATCAATTAAGTGTTTCCACAGCGTTTGGCGAGAGCTCTAATCTTCGGCAACACATTTTAAAATAAGGGCGAAATCTGCCTTTAATACCTCCTCTGCTTTCTGCATGACAATAAACAAGCAGGCAACAATAAACAGTCGAGCACAGCCGAGCTTGACTAAGTCTTTACTTTGAGAAAACACATGTGAAGTCATTATTCTACAGTTCTTTTAGCTTGCCTCCCCATGCAGCATGTTAGTTCTCACAACCAAACACTGTATTAGGGAAAAGAAAAAAAAACTGCCACAATTATTTCATCTGTGTTTCCAAGTTTAAGACAATATTTATTAGTGTTTGGTATTATATAAAGTTGAAGAATCGCTCCCTGAACTTAAGAAAAGCAATTTTACAAAGTATGAGCAATATAGTGACATAACCTGGGAGCACTCCTGCCCTACTTTCTACTTCTGACACTAGCTTTCAGTTTTAGTTGAGCACTTATTCAGTGAACGGAGAGGAAAACTCATATCTCATCTAGAACGGTGTGAATAAATTGGAGAGGCGTGTCAGCTCGCTATCTATCGATTCCTACGCTTTGATTATGCAGGGGTGAGTTGGGAGATTTTCTTTTGTTCCTCTGATTCAATCACGATTATGTATCATTGAAGAGAGCCAGGTGTAGCTTCTCCAAATGTGGAAACTTTCCTATTTTGTATGAAATCTTACCACATACTCACCTGTCCTGGCTTGTTGTTTTAAGATTGATTGTGGACATGTCTGATAAGACGACACAAGTTGCAGCAAAGTAAATGATGTACAGTTCCGCTAAATCTATCAGAAACAACACGTAGCAGTCTGAGGTCCTTTTATGATCGGTAAGTCATTTATGCATAACATCCCAAGTTTTCTATTCCTGATTGATCTACTCAAATACATAATTAATGAGCTCTCAGCAGATTCTAATCCGCAGTACATGCTAGATGAACACAGAAATAAATTATATTTCTACCTTTACTGCATTGGATCTGGGTGTGTTGTGGAATCATCCTTGTCACACAACACAGGAGCACACAGTTTGTTTTTGTTCTGCTGAAGATAACCAATCCCAGCCCAGTCATGTGTAGTGACAAGGCTTTGACTAGGCCTTAACCGTAAGGATTGATTGAGTTCTTTGAGTTGGTTTTGGGATTTGTTACTTTCATGCTCATTAGTTGCTTTTCTTTGATTAAATCAGTCATTTTTCTGTTTTACTTTGGTTCAGTCTTTCCTTTGTGTTTCTAGTTTCTTATGTTTATTTCTTATATCTAGTTATTATTTCTTGTTTCTGTAGTTTAATTATGTTCATTTGGTCTAGTTTTTCTTTAGTGTAAGATTCATTTCCTAGATCCTTGTGCACTCTCCCTCACATTCTGTGCAACTTTCTCTCCCTCTCTCCTCACATCTGCAATTAGTTAGTCAATCAGCCCAGGTTCATTGTTCCACATTCACTCTACCAGCATTTAAACACTTCTTCTCCTCACACTCTTTGCTAGTTCCTCCTGTCTAATCCTGTTACTTCCTTGCTCTACCCCTTGTTCTCCTCATGTCTACTTGCTGATTTTTCATTTGGATTCATGATTTTTGTTCTACTCTGGCTCCCTGTGCTCTCTGGGAAGTTTTTCCATTAAAACCTCTCCACCTACAAGCTGCCTCTGCCTTCTGCATTGGGGTCCCCTTACAAACACAACATGATGCAATTAAACTACGGTGTACCTCAAAATCTTTTAGATTGTCAACAACTTCTCTGTTCATAGAAATTAACCTGCTGACTTGTGTAATTTGAATCCACTTCTCCATACTGTCCTCCCATATTTTTAAATAATAAAGTTGCCACTGCTTATATTTTACCTATTGAGGGTGAAAGCCTTCTTGTTTCACAATGCTTTAATCTATGTTCTTGATATATAAGGGACCAAGAATGCTAGTCAAATATTACTCACACAAATAAGCACTGGTTTCTGGTTAAGGCGGATAGGAATGTTACAATTTTTTGCAAGAAGCTTAGACAAGAGACTGTGCAGTAAAAACAAAAACAAAAAACAAACAAAAAAAAAACCGGGATGTAAACATTTACTGAGTTTGTTGGAAGCAATGATGGTAAAGAGTCATCTGCTGGGAGGACTGACCTGTACCAAAGCTTCTTTGTGCAATTACGATGCAGACGTCTGTCACTGAAAAAGCTCTCCAGGTCTACATCAGCTAACAATGTCCAAGAGTGAAGTTAATTTTGCTACGGTTCTATTGTTTTCCACTGTCTGCACTGGGTCAACGGGGCATCCTAGGACAGAGCTGGCCATTTTGGTGAGTTTCCTCTGACAACGTAATCAGTATATCAACTTTTTCGAGGGAAAAAAAAAGTTTCTGGTGCAACTCAGCCAGTCACATGAGTGATCATAGTCAGAAGTGAATTTTTCAACAACTTGCAACAAATCAATGGAAAAAAGAAAATTTGGACTTAAACCCACAGCCACTGAAAGTAGGGAACAGCTAGGTCAGTTTTCCTGGGCCCTGGGTGGAGAGGAATAACAGAATAACATAGGAATAACAGAAAGTTGGTCATTCTAAGGTAAAACCCCAGCGCATACAGTGTGCATAGTTGTTTTTATTCATCCATACCGTTTCCCGCGGCCCCCCTGCAATGGCATGGCGCCTCCCCTAGGGGGCGCGCCCCACAGTTTGGGAACATCTGGGCTAATGTAACTTCTTAACTAAAAGGTCAGAATTATGAGGTATGTGTATCTAAAAAAAATTTTCAGTGGCAGAGATGATCCAGACTAAAATGATTTTAAACCAATAACCATTGAAATGTCTCAAATGGCTTCAATAATGGTACTTTTTTGCTTGCAATACGAGGCATTTTGGATTTCCCTTACTATTGTAGGTGTTGTGCTCCTAGAGTCTGTCTTGAATTGCTAAGTTAGAGGGGAAGAAAGGATACATCTGTTTGTGTTTTGTGCTCAGATGTGTTTACACATTTGAGAAAGTGGAGGTGATTTGGCTCACTGTGCTTGCTCATCCTTGCTGAGTGACTTATTAGTGCTAATTGGGAAGGACAGTTCAAAACAGGCACAAGCACAGAGGAGTGGTTGTCACACAAGCGTGATACAAGTGGAAAGAGGCAGGCAGTGCCGGCTGCTTTTCACAGCTTCAGCCCTTCCCTTTCCCCAAACCCAGTGCTCCCTTCCATCCCCACCTCCTCCTTCTTCTGGTTATCCCTGGCCCCTGCCTTGGCCAGGCAGAGTGGCCACAGAGTGGGCTCTTTGTCTGGACCCAGCCATTAGCAGTCAGCAGACTTCAGAAATGTGAGCAGGACAAGGCAGCGGACAGAGGCGCAGACAGAAACACGGCTGTCCGAGACACTTAGGAAGTCAACAGCTGACGGAAGGGCCAACACAAAGGAGGGAGTTGCTGAAGGATGGCGAACGTGATGAGCATGAAACATGGACTTCCCTCGCTTTGCCCGTACACTTCATGTTGTCCAAACACAAATATCAACATTGCAACTCAGGCACAAAAAGCATACTTGAAATGTCTCCAAGGAATGAAGCACACAAGACTGCATCCATCAGTGGCTCCATTAGCCGGTGCAGAAGATGCCTCTGCTGTATGATAGGCAGGGCATTCCCTCTGCCCTGAACCCTCTAGTTAATGATGAATCAACTGGTGGTGCGGCAACATTAAGACCTCTTCTCGGTATCTGCTCCCTACAATTATTCAAGCACCATGTTTTTTTTTCTGCTTAAAGATGCTAATTCTAATAATTATTTAGTGCCATAATAGCTGCAATTATATTCTGCACAAACTGATATAAGGTATAAGCACCAATTAGTAACTGGTCATTATCTTAAGCATTCGGTTCAGAAAAAGTGAAGTAATAGGCAGCCGTTCAGTAACCTTGCACTAAATAAAATAAAAATGTCTGCGTAGTTCCTCAGTAATTAGTGGTGCTTCTTTTTTTGCCTTCACTCTTAAAAGCAGGTTGTACAGTCAGTAACCTGCTTTACTGCTTATTACTTGCAGTCACATTGTGCTATTAGAGAGGCAGGTTTGTTATTAATCGGCAGTGTGAGGGTAGCGCAATATTTAATTACACTACCTTTTTCTATTGCAAGAACATAAATTGAGAAATGGACACATGAAGATGGCAAAGTAAGTTAAATTCCAAACGCAAGTTTCGAGCTTCACTGAAACATGTGGGATTTTGCCACAGTAACAATGGAAAATTCTGGGATATATAAGAAAGCTCTATGTTTAGTTTGTATATAATGGCAATGGCCTGTATTCTGCGTCCTGTGTGTGTGCTTTCTCAAAGACCATGGCAGCGAGGATCACAGGAGCGGTATCAAAGCCCTCGGCCACCATGCGAAATGTCTTCTCGCAGCAGGAGGTTGTGGGATTGTTGTCGGCGTCCCGGCTCTCTTTGAATGTCAGCCTCACTAACAGGGCAGTTTGGGGGCTACATGGCACCTCTGACAACGCAACCGCACTTTCAACTTGCCTTTATTTCCCCCCTACTCTCAGAACAGCGCCTCTTAGTGGCATAGAGGCTGGCATGAGCATAAGCTATTCAAATGCCTTTTCTTATTCTAACTATAAGAAAAGTCCATCGCATCCATGCTTGCAGAGGCGGACCTCAGGTCAAAGTGTTTTACTTAGGTTGGGGATGTGTTGATTCGGGGTTTTTTTTGAGACAAGATCTAAACACTCTAAACTCAACATGTTGCTTCCCTCATAAACAAAGCTCGCCCCCAACACATTGGACCTGCTTAATGGATGTTTAACTAAACCCCCTCATTGGAAACAGTTTGACCCCAGTTTGCTAAAACACAATGCAAGAACTCCCCAAGGATTAGGCCCTGACCTTGCTGAGGATCGTAGGGAATAGCCCACACCGGTTATAAAGGAGGCTGCCATTGTGCTGTCCAGGCATGGGGGAGGACAGTGCAAGGGAGATACATGCCAGTGGGTGGAGACAGCCTTGTTGTAACGACATCTTGATGGAGCATCTTTCCCACCCACTGAAGCAGCACAGGCTCTGTATGTATTTTAATGAGGCTTTGTGTCTGCCCACATACAGCCAACCTACTGACAGGGAACGTGTTAGCAACATGCTCTCCCTTTGTCTCAGCACCCAATCATATAATCGACCGGTTGCTGGATTTATTCCCTTGACTCTGTGTGTGTCCATATGTGTGGGGATGTAAATGGTGCAAATGACCTTTTGCAGACAGGGTGGTACATGGTCTAACATTGGTTGTAAAACAATAAAAATACTGAGGAGCGTTTAGTGAGAACCTCAAATCCCCTTGTACATGGTTTAAAACTAACTTTAGTCTATCCTGATAATTAATTTGCCTTTCATGTTTCTAGATTGTATTAATTCATATTCCTAAAGCATGTTAAATTGTTTCAACTGAGAACAAGGAACATTTTGGGTACTTTAATTTCCTTATATGACTGGGCTGGAGAGCACCATTGTGTGCCAGGATGCAATTTAGATTTTATTTTCTTGGTTACTGACCTTGATCAGGGGAACTAGAGGGTCAGAGCCTCTCCAGTGTCTATTGTAAGCTCCAATAGAATGTTAATGAATTGGTGCTGAATATTAAAATGCAGAGCCCCCCTATTCAGCACCCAGTCACACTGCTGAGGCATGTGGAGTGCTTTGGCGGCTAGACGTTTTGAGTCTGCCACTGACTGAAAAAAAAAAAAAAATGGTGGGTGGTAGTACTGAAGCCCTTCCATCCATTTGTATCAGGGCGAGTGTTTTCTTTCCCGCAAAAGATGGAGGGATTGAACGGATGAAGAAACAGAGTTTGGAGCTTGGCAAAGGTGTGCAATTTGCAGATACAGTAAACGCGAGGCCTGGAGGGGTGTCACTTGGCCCACAATCGCATGCTTTGTGAGAGCACAATGGTTGATTTAGGGCGCGCCCGGTGCGCTGGCCCTCCTCGCCGGCCCCGGAAGTGCTTCGTTTTGTTCGAAGGACAGCTGCACAGCTCCGTTTGTCTCCGCTTGCCTCCTGATTGGCTTGGCATGCTTGAGAAAAAGGCACGAGTACTTATTGTTTCACACAGAACCTGGCACGTTATCAGCCCCGAGGACTGTTTATTGGGGAAGAGGCAGAATAAAATCAACAAAGAGAACCCGGAGCCAACAGCGGCTCTGGAAATGTCAATCTTTAGAGCAGCTCCAAGCCTCCATGAATATTACAAACGGCAACAGAATACTCACCTCTCTAGTGCCACCTCAATCGATGGCTTTTGTTGTCGAGCATTGATTTCTAACTGAGCCAGAATGGACAATGTAGTTCCTGCGTTTCATTAATTAATAACAATTAATAATAAAGTGGTGTAGGAGAAAGGTGCAAATGTTTACTTGTAGTTTTTTTTTCTTTTCACTCTCGTATCCTAAAAAAGATTGAGAATATATAGCTAAGACAAGTTAAAGATTCTATCCACATGTATCCCTGTGGCAGTAAAATATCACCTTGTAAAATATCACAATTTGTAATGAATTGTGTATTTCTTTTGGAGGATTTATTATAATTTGAAAAAAAAAATGCTTATTGTTCTTTACGATCATTTGAGATCACAAGAGAATCAAAAGAATCAGACTTATATGGTGACATTGGTAAGCACTATGACAGACAAGCAACTTTCGAAGCCAGTTACATGCTTTGTTTCTCACATGACAAATAATCTGAAGCAGCCATACAAAAAAACACAAGTAAACACATTTGATGGGTAACTTGTTTATTATTATCATTTTTTAATTATTCAGAAAAGCTTTGATTATCTGTCTTTTGCCTCATGTGGTGTCACAAAAGGCATGTGCAGAAAGAAGCTTGTTCTTTTTAGAATGGTAAATTTGTAACAATATTGTAAAGTAAACCTAAAAACTAACCAAGGTATGTTGTTCTGTAGGTTCCAAACCAATGCGCGTTTGATAAATTTCACATTAAAGTCTCACTCACAGCCTTGAAATTAGAGGATTTTTTTTCTTCTCATAAATAAAGACATTTGAATAAATCTAAAATGGTCCCACAGTTCCACTGGTATCTATTTACTTATTAAATGATGCGGCATATTTAATGTCACGAGACTAACTGAGAAGAGTTTCACCTTGCATTTGGTCTCTAAATGGAAAAACGGGGTTATCCTTTTTGAGGTTGTATGAATAGAACAGATCCCACAATTCATTTAGCCATGCCTATTTCTTTCTTTCTCCTTTTTTTTTCACGGCCCTGCACTGAGTCGCTCTATACAAGGATGAGTGAGTTGTGGCCTCGTGCTAGCCTCCATCTCCCTGAAAGAGGACGGGGAGAAAAGGCAGCAAGTAAACAAAAAAAACGCATCTTGGAGTTGCTTTTCCTTGCCTCTCCATCCTACTCATTCTGAAGCAGCTGTGCAAAGAATGTCAAAAATTCAGAGTGCCCTCTTTTTATATACCTCTCTGTCAAGTATTTCTTTTTTCCCCCTTCCTGTTCAGATGGAAACCAATGTCTGATGACACATCTGAGGTTTTCTAAAACAACCCAGACAGAACAGGAGAGCAAAAAGTAAAAGAGAGAGGGCGTGCATGTGAGCTTGTCTGTGTTTATTCCCCTCGGTGCACGAGCTTTGTGTGCACCCATGTGTGTGTGCATTGACTGGTTTTAGGCAACCAATGTGAGAATGGTGCAGATGTCCATGCAGCGGCTTGTTCAGCATCCCTCAGAAAGAAGGGATTTTCCCTCTTTGTTTCAAATTTCACAGGCTGCCCAAATGGGCGCAGACACGCTTTCGAAAAATAAATAAATAAATGGATGTATCAGTGGCCAACATCTGCAGATTATGATTAGCATTTGGAGACTGCGTCCTTGAATGAGATTTGGATGTCGACTGTCAGTCTTTCTTTACGAGTGCGACTCCCATTCTGGGAAACTAAAAGGGTAACGCTTTGTCCTTAAATTGGCTACAATTTGGAAGGAGAAAGGAATCCTCTTCTCTCTCTTTCCCTCTTGCCCGTTATGATGTGCCGTCTGAACAAGAAAGAGACACTATTAATTGTGTTGAATATGAATAGCTGTATTTGGTTAAACAGTTTCAAAGGAAATTGGCCCAAAGGAACTTCTTTTCCTCTTATTCCCCCTACTGTCTGTCTTTTTCTTCTTCGCCCTTTATCAAGATTTTCCCTTCGCTGTCTAATTTTACACTGAGCGAGCCGACTGCTTTAGTGCGGCTGCATTATCTTATGTATTCAGCTTTCAGCTCCTCTCCCTCTCCCGATGAGGCGAGGCTTAATTGGGCTCCGGCTTTAAAGTCTGTAGAGCTCTCCACTTGCTCATAGAAACACATTCAGGGGCTGCTCATTCACTTCGAGTATGTGTTAGATGTACAAATATTATTTACTTTTATACTCCAAATCAAAAGGCACACTCTTCCTGCCTCTCTCCGCACAGTCCATGCAGAAGAATTCACAATTTAATTCAAGTCTGGGTAATATTTTTAGTCCCCCATTGTTGACCCCTTGTTGCACTAAGAAGTATTTTATAGGAAAATAGTTAGAATTATATACATGTTAAAAAATTAACATTAGCACAATAAGTAAATACAATACAATTAATACAATGTTCAGTAGTATTCATTAAATTCTTAGATTAATTTCTCTTGGTGAGAAGTCACACCTCATTTTGATTACAATTAAGTAAGACGTAGCCTTTGTCAACTATTAGCTATTCTCAGTCATGTGAGAGGCACAGAACAATAAGGGAGCTACTGTATGTTATGCCAGTTGTACTGTGAACGAAATACATCAGCATACGAAAGGTTAGGAATTTTCATAGTTGAGAGAGCTTTTTCGTTGAAGCAGGAATTTAGGTTTGAACCCAGCTTCAGGTAGTGCAGCGACAGAATCATCACTGAGTCATTGTGTGAAGGAACAGGAACATCTTAGCTGTGGTTTCTGGGAAAAATGTTTATGTGCAATATTTTAAAAATAGACACAAAAACTTTATTTCAGCTATAAAGGTACTGTCTAGTTTTCTTTGAAGGGATTTAACTGGTTTAGATTTTATTTATTAATTTTTTTTTTTTTTCATTTTAAGGACTAGAAGAAATACAGAAAAAAGGCAAAAATGTTGCAGGTTCTCCAGAATATTTTTTGTTTAGAATCCACCAAAAATTAGGAAATTACTTGATTGTGCATGGATGAAAGCATATTGTCTTGACCTTAAGAACATTTTTGACAACAAAAAAGAAGGCTTTAAAACACATTTATGGGGGTTGCAGAATTTAAGGAATAGAAAAAGTAGGAGTTTTTAGCATTGATAGACTTAATAAAAAAAGAAAAAAAAATAATATTCAGATTTTTCTACATTTTTTTCCCCTTCAAATCACTGGTTCCAAACTCTCACTGATTGACTGGTGCATTATCTACTGATTCCTTCTTTTATTTCAGTGTTTTGTTCCTTCTTCCTGAACCAGTTACTATTTTTATGGGAGAATCTACTTAACATCCTCTGATCTTTACTCATAGTTAAGATTTAACAAATACTCTTAATGAAGTACATTTTGTTGTCTGGTTGGAATTGAATTTCTTCAAATGTCTTAATTTAAACTTACATTTTTGTTTTTTACACTTCACATTATGCATCATAGACATGAATTTATATGTGCGGAATGAAATCCATGCAAATTATTAAACCAGTTTTATTGGATGAATACAAACACTGTATCTCAGAATAAGAATGTCCTGCTGGTTTGTAGCAAATTAATTATTTAAAATGAACATTTAATTACAGTGTAATGTCATTGTTCATGAGAACAATTTTCAAGTACCAGAAGTGCCTTGGGGTGGTCAGTTTTACAAGGAATTGCCTATTGTTGTTCACATTAAATTTATTTGAAATACAATTCAAGCAGACTATTTTTTAATGTCATTGTAATCTTAAAAAAATATATTTAAAATTGTATCTAACATCTATGCTATTTTTTGCTTTTGTTTTTAGTGTGAAGGGGAAAAAAATGGATGAAACGATCAAAATACACACAGAAGGCAGAAGTGGAAAATTAAGGTTTCACCTCTTGGAGATCAGGCAGAGAGAATGGCTTTGTACAGACACTCCTGCATTCCTCACAACTAAACAACCTGAGCAATTAGCTGCACCATTAGAGCCTGGAGAAGAGGAAAAGAAGCTGTTAAGAGAAACACACTGGAAAGAGGAGGAGAGGGAGTGAGAGTGTCACAACCAGAGAGAAAACTTGGTGGCTCTTGTTCCACAGTGAGACCACAGTGCTGTTATGTGGAGTGTCTCGAAGCTGCACGCTGGCGACGCCGGGGCCATTTCGGGCGGGAGCTGATGAACTGCAGATGAACAATTTTGCACTTCGCTTAAGACCGGAGCTTGCAGACAAACTCCTCCTCATTAGTTTTTGTCCCTCAGCTTGGGTGCCAGGCGCAGGAATAAATGAGACCACTATCAGCGGCCGCCTTGATAAGCCGCCTTATCTCATTAGGTTCCACATCAAAGTTAATCAGTGATGGGAATAGTAATTGGCCGACTAGACAATGCCACAGATCATGGGGCTTTTGTAGTGTATGTCATCTCCAAAACATCAGCAGGCTGGGGCTGGAAGATAGGGTGCATCTGCTGGGGAGAGAAGGAAAAGAGGAGAGTGAGTGGGGAGCTGGAGGGGGTTGGGGGGAGGAGTGGGAGTGAGAGCTGGGAGTGAGTGTGCATGATGAGGAGCAGGGGGTGCGAGAGACAGCGAGAGAGGGAGAGAGACAGAGAGAGAGCAAGAGAGAGAGAGGGGATGAGAGGGGAAAGGAGTAATGGCAGAGGCATAACAAGCAAGCTGCTCAGAATTAATGAGCTTACTCAATAAGAAAAGAATAACCAATCAGTGTGTGTTGGGCAAATATAATTTGGGAATAATTGCTTGATTGCTTTTCTATAGTAGGCTGATTTGACCACACACAAGAACTGAGAATTAAGATGTCAAGACAAGAATTAATTTGGCAAGCGAGGGCACACAAATGTTCCTCTCGCTCCCCACTCAGGCGGCTTGGAAGGCAGCCGTCGCCGCGAGTTTGGAGCGCACTAATGATGAAAACCCAGTAGTAGATTGCGTATTCATTTCCCCATCTCTGTTTTACATAAAGAGAGCCACGGCTAATGCCACAGATGTTGGGATATCATACAGAAAAAAAAGTGTGTGTATGCTAACACATTTAATTGGCATTTTTGCATATTCCACTCCATTGTTGATAGCTAGTTGCAGCTGATTGTTCCGTTGGTCCCCTCATTGATTTCAGTGCGTTATTTTTTTCCCCCCATGCGTAACTGTCTGGGGATAGTAATTGGTTCGTTTTGACGCTTTCCATCCCCAAACAGTGCTTATTTCTGAAGTCTTCTCTTGTCTCTCAATTGCCAATTCGTGGAGGCTTAGAGTGTGTCTTTCATTACCCGCTACCTGCTTTAAGAAATCAGTCTCGACCTCACTCACACACACTTGGGCGCGGAGGCAATGAGGAAATGTTTCTGTCCTCTAACAAAGTGCCGGTGGTCAGAGTAAAACATTAGAGAATAACTGACAAGACTACGGTTAGGAGAAGAGCAAAACAACACCCACCCTAGGACCCTAATGGCCAGCTGCACCCTGCTAATGACCCGCATACACTCACACACACACGAAAACCTACAAGAGCCTTATTCCTACCAGTGAAATGTGTGAGGTCTACAAATTTACAGTTTATTAATAGATATCATGCAGCATGATGCAGGATTTGGATTAGATTCAGCCAACTCACAGTCAATTTCACTCGGAATAAGAAATGCATCCCAACCTGACCACATGCATATGAATCGCCACATATATTTGCTCCCACATGTGTCTGGTACTTAGTTCCAATTAGGCTGAAAACACAGCCACTGCTCACACCATCTCAGTTATCACTTCTCTGCAGGTACGGTGGCTGAGACTACTCATTTTCCATACGCAGACACGTGCGCGTGTATCTCAGCGTGTGTATGTCCATGTCCATTGACATTATTTGAGCAGTGAGGTAAGTAAAGGGAATAAATAAGCAGGCAGAGGTCCTGTCATGATGATGTTATTACCGCCCAGGGTTTGCCTGCAGCATTACGAGGACAGGCACGCTGCCATATCCCTCACTGTCACATCCGCACTCACTTGCACACATACCAGGGATGTAGGGCACATGCTCTAGGTAAATTTGCTTTGATCCGCATTGCACCTAATTAAATGTCTCTATTCCCACATCAAGGAATTTGAAAATGTTAGATTATTTCGCTTGGGGATTAAACCTAATTTTCTTGTGTTACGCATTAACCTATTAGGCTGATTCATCTGCATTGCTAATGCTCCGGTGCAGACAGCTGTCACTGCCCTGCAAAAAAAGAAAAACATGATCGTGCAATCCTTGAATGAGTGATCCCTCTGCCGATTAGTGGCAGTGAACTTCGCTGAGCCCAAGTGATAAGGCTGCAAAATTCCCAAGTTGCCAATAGCTCTGAAAATTATCAGACTGTAGGCAAAGGAGAAATTGTGCCTTCCGGCTCAGGGGCTTCAATCCAGGGTTTGCCCAGATTGACATTATTTAAAGCTATGGAAATGGGCTTTGGCTATCTGGAGGATTGCTAAAATAAGAAAATTTCCAGCAACATTTATGAATACGCTGACAGGAGAGGATGGTGGGCAAAATACATATAGATATATATGCTCTGCACATTCTCGAAAAAGCAATTTTAGAGTAATTTCACGATTTTATGATCTAATCTGGGGAAATGAATAAACAGATATGTATGGAGGGAAAACTCATACAGCTGTAGCATTCTTAGAGGACCTCAACTGTCCTGACAGAGAAGCTACTTTAACAGCAGTCACTGTGAACTCCATGTGTTGACCAATTGCATTGTTTTCAAACCTGACGCAGTGGAAATGGAAGCAAAATACCTTCAAATCGCCACTGACATTAAGTGTGGCCATTCTGCTGTTTTGATATTAATGCAACCTTCCAGCAGAACCTAAAGCCATCTGCCGTAACCAATCATGCTTTTAGAAATCAGAGATAAAAAAAAAAATCAGAATACAGATGTGTTGGTTTCCTTTTTATTAGGCTGCTTAATACAATGCCTATTAAAAGCATCCACCACATTGGAACACCTACCCTATCTTTTGGCTTTCATCAAAATGGGCAAAAAAACCTTCATTTCTTTTGGACCAAAGAACCTTTTTCCATTGGACCATGAAGTCTGCCACATGCCTTTTAGTAAACTCTTGCAGACACAGGGTACCTTAATACTACAATCACCCGAGACCCAGTCACTGCACTCAGGCAATCTCCATTCCACTCATTGAGACTGTTGGCACCAATTAGCTGGACCTCTGTTAAATTAGATCCGTTACTTTAAATAGGGTGAATAGTTATGTAATTGACTATTTTGTGTTGAATATCTTGCAATTGTCATTATTTTGCAGAAATCAGATTCCACCTTAACATTTGAAAAGATTTTTGTGCTTTTTTTGTAAAAACAGAAACATTTTGTTGATTGTGATTGATTTGTAGAATCAAAGAAAAACATAAAAGATCAAAGCAGGTGAATATTTTTTTAAAGACACTATATGTATCGACTGATTTCAACTATTTTCTCGAGTTTCTATGCCATTTTACAGATTCTGTTTGTCATGAGCTCAAAACTGGTTCCATGTGCTGCTCAGTTTATTGCACGTAGTCATATATATGTGTAATAAGAATGGTTTATTGCACATAAATAAGAATTAGGTAAGTAATTCTTTGATTACCCCATTTTTCTGAGAAAAATTTAGACATGATAAATGCATACTTTAACCATTACATATTTGCTGATAAGTCAAATGAATCATGTACTTGGTAGATTCAGAAATGTTGTTTGCATCCCTTTTTAGCATGTACAAGCTCTAGAGCATAGATGCCAGTCTGCTCTTCCTGAACTAAGTGTGAACATTGATGACAAAAGCATTTGCATGCTGTATCATAAAGCATGCCTCCGTGCATGTATGAGCACAGCGCAATTCTGTCTTTAAGTGTGAATGTGTCTGTGAGTGGATGAGTACGCTATCATCTCCCGTGAAAATGTGAATGTAGGGTGGAACACGGCCCCTGAGAGCCCATTTAAATGAGCACATCAATCGTTGGGCAGCCCCTCGTGTTTCCAACCTTGGAGGGTGACACTTATATGCACATGCCCCACCCAGGACTTTGTCAGTGGTGTTTTAATGGTGAACACACAGAATATGAATACTGACTCCCTGTTTATTCCATTTCTAAAATGTTTACTTTAATCATCTATGTTCCCGCTTTTGCTCAAGCATTGTGCAAATTGTAACATATGCACATGTGTGTGTCTGTGAATCTCAGGTCTGTGTGAATATGGTACTGGACACTTCAGCCTGCATAATGGATCCAACTTCATTGGATATAGTCATTATCGTTGGTATTCAAGAGAGATGTGGCTTCAAATTATCACAATAGATTCTGAACCATTCTCACCCACTGTCTAATTGCGCAGGAGTGTTGGGCACAATGCATCATGCCCTGAAAAAATCTGCGCTGTCAAGTTGAATTGATCTATTTGTGAATGCTTTACAAAATCTACCATTGCCCCGCACGCTACAGTTAATCTTAGCAGGTCAAATTGTAGCTGAAACCTAAGACCACACCTCCAAATAGAGATTCGAGTTTGAAAAGGCCTGGTTTGGTGCTCAGTTTAGTTGTTGCCAATCAGCAACCCAGTGGCTGTATCCTTAATGCAACTAGTCCCAGAGCACAAAGGCTAATCAATGTCACAGTGGAAGCGGAGAATCCCCTGGCCCACCCTATTTGACTTAACTGCTCCGTTTGTGCTCCTACTGATCCTGTGGTCTTTGTGTACATTGTAATGAGTGCTGACATAATCCTACGGATTTTCCTGGAGGCCAAGCCTTTGCCACCCCCACCAGGCCAGGGGCTTCTACCCCGATCCAGGAGGGCTGCCAGAGGGGAGAAAGGCAAAATCACAATATCCCTCCACCCCCATGAGATACTTACATTTAGGGATGGTTTGAAGCTCTCTGTGATTGAGCTCGTAACCCATTTTAATCCTATTAACACCAGCCAACAAAAGCCAAATCTGCTCCAGGACAGGCAAGGCTGGGGTTGAGGAAAGAAAATGTGTCTTGGAACTAAAATGAGATAAAATTGTTGCACCAAAAAGATGCTAACCTAAAACGCTTCCTGTCAGCTTCTGTTTTTAAAGTGAAAAATCATGTGAACAGTATAAACACTAAGCAAAGTACACAGAAAACCCTACCTGTGGAAACTCTGTTTCAAAATGTTAGACCACCAACAGCTACTCTCCATAGCCTTGTTCACAAAAGAGTTAAGTCTGAAACCTGTGAAGACAATCTGCCTTTGACATACATAAATCATCAATCAAGGACATGATATCCAGCACACATTTAATCTTTTTCAAAAATCAAGCCAATGTTTGGAATTGAAGGAGATGTGAGAATGAATTTTGCAATCATCAGCCACTTAATTAGTTCCACCGTCTGAGTTGTGGTTGGATGTCCATCACCTAAAAACCCGTTAGAAACATTATTCACAGATTTTGGTCCTTGTCGGGAAGATAGCATCAAACAGTTGCTGCAGATTTGTAGGGTACACATCCATGGTGCAAATCCACAGTCACATCATTTCCCAAAGTTGCTCTGCTGGATTGGGATATGGTGACTCTGGATGCTATTGGAGTCCAGTGAAGTCAAGTTAATGTTTCAGAAACCGATTTAGTGAAGTACTGCTGATCCTTGATAAATGGTGCATTATCCTTCTCGAGGCAGCCATTAAAATTACGCCGCAGTCATAAAATTATGTATGTGGTCAGAAACAATAGTCAATGAGGTGTGGCATCTAAGTGATGCTTGGTTACGGTTAGTGGGTCAAACAAAGAAAACATTCCTCACATCAATATATTATCATTACCACCAGCCTGGTATATTGATACCAGGTAGGTAGGCTCCATATATTCTTGGTTTAAGCCAAATATAGACTCCATCACTGGACTATAACAGCAAAATTCAAGAATCCTAAGATTATGCAGAATTTTTCAAATTAATCATTCGGATATTGTTTTTTTTCTTAAACCTGTGTAAATTATTTTCTGCTCTTGGTTGACAAGAGTAATAATAAGTGTGGTCCTGTAGTGACAAAGCCCTTCTGCTTCGAGGTTCCATGTATTGTACCTTTATAGATATTATGATGGCAACAAGATATTTTCCTCTACTCAACATGTCACTGCTCACTTGATATATTCTCTTTTATTTAAGACCATTTGCTATAAACCAGAGAGTTGGTTCTGTATTCAGATCTAAGTAGAGCATCAGTTTCTGAAATACTCGGATTATCTGGCAGCAATATCCTTGCCATATTCAAAGCCACTTAAATCCCCTTTCGTTCACATTCTGATGCTCTGTGAACTTACAACGCTGAGTTAATCATCTGTAGATGGCAGAAGGCATTGATTTGCTGCCATGTGATTGTCTAAATTGCTACTTGTGTCTGTAAGCAATTTAACAGATGTACCATTTGAAATGGCTAAAGTTTCAGACAACTTCACTTCTACTCTTGACATTGTTGGTGTATGATGTCTTATGGGTTCTGCTCTACTTTCAGGCATAATTGTTTTAGGCATAACTTCGTTCAGGTCGAGTTGCCTGTTTATATCTGATGCACTGCAGAGTGACCTGTCCTGTGTACATTAATGGCAAGGACTGGTCTGAGTTACACTATGACAATGGATGTCCCAGAGAATTTTTGAAGAGAAATTGATGGCTATATAGTAGCATGGACTGTTTGTAATTGCTTTATCGCACTCTAGAACTCGGAGGCGGACTCACCCCTACGTAAATCAGCTGGTACAATACAGTGATCACTTTTGGGGTTGAGTTCAGTCTCTGATGGGATCTCAGTTCTTATATAACAAAAAGAGCAGGCAAAAGGGCATCTAGATCAAAGATAACTACCCACAAAGGGGAACTAATTTAGCCAACATCCATCTCTGAGGTTAGAAGACAGGCCTCTGGAAGAAAATAGTAATAAATGTACAGCATAGTGCTGCACAGGAAATCCGTCCAGTGTCTTGTGGGTGTTGCTACCTCGAGGTCAAGGAACAAAAACTGGGAAGCTCTCAATGCACTTTTGTTTTGGGTGCGTCGTGGAGCAAAGAGGCCAAGTATGTTGGTGGTCCTCGCCCTTTACGCCTCAGAAAGAGAAGAGTTTTACACATCTAGTGTGGCAGCTTAAAACCCACCATTGTTTGAAAACAAGAAGGGGATGACAGCGCCCATGCAGGCAGGGTGTGTTGTATAGCCAAAACAGGATAGGATATGACGAGTGAATAATAACTCGGATGAAAAATTAAACTCTGTGTAAGGAACATTGATGCTTCAGTTATCTCAGTAGTGTGCTGTCTGCTTGTACACTTATCCTCCTTGTCTCATCCACCTCCACTTTGCTCATCACAGCATCACTTTGTCATAATAGTGGTCTTATCCAGTAGGAAAAGCTATGTATGTGATTATAATTGTCACTGTGGGGTCTAAGTGATGAAGTGAGATATGCCATTACGGCGGGGCAGTGTTTGACATGGATCATTAGAGGCAGAAGCCTTTAACAAAGATGCGCCGGGCCATGAACCAAAACTCCAAGGGGAATAGTGTGCACCCCTGCTCATTGCGCAGACATCATTATTTAGACGGTGCAGAAAACCCTGCTTCTTTGCTCCCTTCCCAGTGGAGGTTCTCCAGCGCAGTGTGGGAAGTGTACATAATCAGGGAAGTGAGACAGGCGATTGGCTGACTGGTGGAGACAGACACTGTGCTCCTGTGAACCTCTTGTGAGGTCTGCCCTTCGCTCTTTCCAGGGTGAGGTCCTTTAAGTATCCTTCTCTGAGACAGGCCACGCTTGTGGCAGCCTAGAATTCGTTTGCGTATGGCTCTGACCTTTCCTATAATGAGTTCGCGTCATAACTATTGACCTAAAACAAATTCAACAAAATGTTCTCCACTGCTGATAGTCGGTTGAAAAAAAAAATACTGAGAAAGTGTGACCAAGAAAAGCAGGAAAGGGGAGAATTACACAGTGAGGGACCACATCAATAAATGGGACTGGTATCCTAAAGACTCGGTTTACAAGCATTTTAGTTGATCGCTAATTAGGTAACAGCTTATCTCCGTTATGTGATGATGAAAGAGCTGCGTAATAGAGATCCTCAGATTTACTTGTAATGCTTGCGGCTGCAGACATGAAGGAGTGGGAACATCAATAGGTTGACTGAAATAAATAAAAACAGACAAGTAAATAGCAAGCAAGGTGTTTATAAACTGGATAGTAAAGTATATTGCAATATTCATGTCGGTTTCTTATTTTTCATGGCCAATCCCAGTCCCAAGAATGGCTTACTCCAATCAGAATCAGTTTGATTGTGCACTCAAACAAGGAATTGGATTTCAGTTCTACTTTGCTCATTGTACCAATTAGTGCTCTGTACGTCCAGGATGTGTAGGGTCTAAAAACGAAACTATTGAAAGAAACTATTCAATTAGGTCACATATACACAACATAATTTCTGACACTGTGCATTTTTTGTGTAAAGGACCTCTGATATAGCACCTCTGGTACACTTTATGAAAGGAGTAGTAGTTCTACCAGTTAAGGCTGCAGATTGAACCGAGGGGTGGTGCGCTTGTAGGGACAGCACAGATATACTGGATGTGGCCTCCTGGCTACAGGTGTATGATAAGCACTAATCTGTGTGCACTAAACGTACATGTTCATTCAGAGTTTTCTCTTGCCCTCATTTCTTCTCAATGCACTCCCTGCAACCTCCACTGATGCAGACTCCCCGTTCATGCACAAGAAAACACACACACAGACACACAGAAAAGTTTACATCGGAGGAATAATGTCTGGGCACAATAGAAAGAGAGGCAGCAAAATAAGTAGCTGCTCACCCTGCTCCTTGCCCAGGCTCATCTTTCTCATAATTAGGTCTCTTGTTGTTGTGCATCGCGCACAGGCGCAACAAAACAAGTGCTTCACGGGAGGCTGTATTTATCAACATTTCCATTTACGGTGTACAAAAAAGGACATAAGCGGCACATTCTCCCCAGTTAACGGACAAACTCTTTTAATATTGCCAGGAAGCGAGACGGTGTTCCAGCACGAACCGCCAGACAAGCGTATCACAAATAGTGCAACGCAGACAGATAGGGGCTCATAACAACAGATCATCAGTAATTTTCAAAAGTACTGAGTTCCGCCGCGAACGGCGCTCAGCGGGTCAGAAAGTGTACTTGACAGGAAATATGCATACTGAGTGGATCCTACTCCCATGCTTTTCATTTGCATTGTGTATTGATTTTTTTGGTCTCATTTAATACAATATTATGTGTGGGTCCATGGTGGCTTTTAGGTGTCTCTGGAGTGGACCCGTTCCATTGGAGGCTTAATGATAATTGCAGCTGGTAGAGGCAAGCTGAGGCAGATTTCATTGTAGGGCCATCAGGGCCCTTTCGCCCACCTCAACTTCCATTCCCATACTTCCTCCTTATGTTACAGACACAGAGAAAAGTGGACACGACAAAAATATCTGAGAATGAAGGAAGGTAACAGAAGGAGGCACAGGCTGTTTACCACCAGGTTTTATGATGTTGTGATTTCAAAACTGCTAAAATATTTAATTGTGCCACTTCCACTGCAAATAATATTTTCTGAAATTCTGGGGAGCAGAGAAACACACTCGCCCCTCCTCCAACTGCTGCCACACACTGCCTGTCAGCTGGCTAAAAGAAGGGTTCTACGCTGATATGAAGGTCAGATTTAGCTGTTTCATAATATTTCTGGTTATGCAAAAACTTAGAAAGTCATAGTATGAAAAATAAAAGTAGCACAGCTAGCAACAACAAATCTGTAAAGCAAGGCTACAGGCTAGCTTCCCTGGCAGAAACCCAATGAACTTCAGCCATGCTTGTGTTGCACCACTAAATAGAGCATTGCGAAAACTTTAAAAAATATGTGCAATAAAACAGCTCATCAGCCAACCTCCGTTTGAGCCAATTTAAAACAAAAGGATAAAAATACAGCAATAAGGCCTTTAGTTAGGCTAGGATTAATATTTGGTCTATATTATATTGGTCTATAATATTTGGACAACATTTGGTCTACTTTATCTGGTTTTTGATTGCCTTGGCCAAAATTAAAAGGATGGTTAAGATTTTATAAAATTCTCAAAGACTAACACCTAATCAGACTCAGATTCTTTAAGCCTATTTTAGCTATTTTAGTGGTATAAAATGCAATATCAGTAAATCTTAACAATTTTCACTTTCACAAGGGACACATTTTAAGGGATAGTTGGCAAAAGTAGATAAGCTTAGCATTGTATTCTCAGCCAAATGTCAATGCTACTATCCAAAGTTTTTTTTTTTGGCTCAGTCTTCTAGCTGTCATCAGTTGCAACTTGTAAGTACAGTTTAAGTCCAACAAAAATTCAGAAAACATTTGTAGCTGGTTGTCATTTGTGAAACTGTTCCAAAGTTGGTGCATTTCTGTCCTCTTCAAGACCTTGCAGCTGTTTGTAAGGCACACAGGGATGATTTCCAGTCAGATGACAGCTAGCGGCCTCAGCCAAAGTGAATCGGTGTAGCAACATTTAGGTTAATCAGCAAAGAAACAACAATTATTTCTTGTGAAATAATAGACATTTAATTTTTGGTAATTTGTATGAGATGTTTTAAATTGTTAAAACTGAATATACCTTGAAGCTCCTGACTAGCTTTGAGTCCATCATCCTTCTGAGGAGTTGTCGACTTTTCTACACACTCAATAGTTTCTCTATCTTTGTAACAAATATTCATGGGAACTTCACAAAACATCACGTAAGAAAAAAAACAAAATATCCCATAAATCTATTCTGAGACCACCTGACACCAGTAAAAGTGATGTTACATTCAAAATACTGACCATAAAGCAGTTTCTGGGAAGCTCTTAAAGTCTTTTAGATATAGTCTAATTTTCTACCAGTGCTCTTTTTCTAGGATGTATGGGACGTCTTCTATGTACACAAGTTTAATATGGAGCTGTCAGCCGCTGCCATGCAAATTATCTTCGCTGTCCTCCAGGGAGACCCTGATTATTGTCATCGTTGTAATGCAATTGGTCACAATGCGCCTCCCCTTTGAGAAAAATAAAGGCAAATATGTAACTCCCTAATAACATGATACTTATCACCAGCCTGGCTTATAAAACTGTTAAACCATGACACTAAAACACACAAATCATATTAAGGTCTCGGTCACGTTCTGCCAGCTCTCCCTTCTCTCACACCCACACTGGGGTTACAGATTATTAAGCTGTCACAGACAGTAGGAGTGATAAGCGGCTATTTGGTCTACAAATTAGGCATAATTAAGGAGATGTGTTGCCAAACAGAGCCAGATATCTTCATCTGGCCCAAATATGACAGTTCCCTGTGCCTGCATTTACAGAGACAAATGGAGCTGAGGACAAACTGTGGTGTTGGTGAGCAGATAGCAATGCCCGAATGATTCGCGCTCCCTGTCTCTTTGGCTTAGAGGAAAGGTGACGGGAGTTGTATATCCAGGAAGGATATTGTGGAGTTGATGACGGCTGTCTTTTAATTTTTTTTCTTTTTTTGTAAAGGCTTAATGTTCATCCCTTGTTTATATCTACCGACACCAACAGACATGCACAAACATTAATGAGATTAAGAGGAAGCGCTGTGCAATATTTATTAGGCTCGACAAACACTTCTGGGCTTTAGTGTGCTGGGAACAGGGCTCTCTCCAGGGCATGGAGCTGGCACAGGCTGCCCAAGGAGAGGCAGATGTCTGAAATTGCTGAGAGAGGATGTGCCTGCCTGCCACCCTCAAGACTGCTGTGCTACTTCTCCACGCAGCTTTAAAATATACGCATGTGTGTGTATGTAGATGTGTGTGCGCACGCTCTTATCCCACCTCCTCATTTCCACACATTAACAACTCTCTAATTTTGTATTTTCTCTGTGACCGCTCTTATAACTTAAAAATGCAAATGTGTGGATTGTTGTGATCGTCGGTGAGGACCTTTTCTGTATTGTGCGTTAACCTCCATTAGGTAGGATTACAGGGCATACTGGCATTTGGTCAGTGTCACAGTGGCAACACTTGCGAGTGAAACGCGCCGCTGTCACAGTCAGCTTTATCACCGTGCCTTCTCTTCACCGAGAGCGGACTAATAAGCCTAGAAATTACAATTGCCTCCCTGCTGAATCCCTGATAGGCGGAAATAATGATATCAGTGCCCTACTAATCTCTGAGGCTTGCCGCTTGGCATCAGGCTATTGAGGCACCTGTCATACTTTCGTCTGATGAGTTGAATTTAATCTCTCTGCTCATAATGACAATAGGGGTCATTTTAATATTATGGATGATATTTGTCAAGCTCTGTCTCAGTTTTTTCCCTAATTTTCTAGCACGTACCCGATTTCAGACATCCTGTCAAGGTGTCAGGGCCCTTGGACATTAGCTAAAGCAGACATAGATGGCAAGTCTTTAATTTTCTTATTTCATACAGACACGAAGCGAGCTCCGCGCGTGCAGGGGATTTTGAATTTAAATTGATACGGCATGAATTATGGCTTAGAGAAAGAGCTTGCTAAAAGTATCAAGAAGCTCAGATGCTGCAGCCATTTAATGCCATTTAAGAAAATGTGTCAATTTTTCTGCTTTTGAAAATGGTCTAAATTAGCTATTTACAAAACGCGTAACACTTTACAAAATGAAAAATGTATATTAACATTTTTTTGGTTATTATTTTCTTGGTGGAATAAAGTGCCTTTCAAAAGTGCTTTTACCTCTTGAAATTTTCCAAATTTCTCATGAAAATACCATATTTTCTTTTTTTGTCTGGAAATTATGCAGGGATTTTTTTTACAGTGCAACAAAAAGTAATGCCTAATAATGACATGGATCAAGTTGAAGGACAAAAATACATGGCTTGAAAATCTTTTTACAAGTTAAAATCTCAAAAAGCAAAGTATGTATATGAATTTATCCCCCTTCGCTCTTGTATTACTAAACTAAACAAAATCCAGTGCAATGAACTGACTTTAAATATTTAGCAAATAAAATCCACATTTGTGTAGTTTAATTTTATATAAATGCAGATGTTTTGTAAAAACCTAATACATTTATTAGAGAACAAAAAGCATCCTAAAGACTGAACGAGTTAATTATAAAGTTTAAAGAAAAGCCAAGTAGTAAAAATATCCTATGTTCTGAATGTCTCACTGTTCATTCATTGCCTGAAAAAGGACAGAGTACTGCAATTTCTTCTATTTAACCTTTATTTAACAAGGAAGTCACCGCTGAGATTATGAATCTCTTTTTCAAGAAAAACCTGAATCCCATCCAAAATTTGCTGTCCACTAAAAATGACAGATTGAGCAAAAGATCATTAATAACAGAAGCATTCAAGATGCTCAAGGAAATCCAGGATACATAGCTCTGTGGCTCAGGAGGGAGAACCAATTAACAGGACATGTATTGGCTGTGAACTTCACAAATGTGGCCCAAGATTAATTTCTTGAAAGGAAGCCATAATATGCCCCATTTGAATATATGCAAAAATGTGCATTGTTCAGTTTTGAGCATTTTGCAAACTGGGGCTTCATACCAACACCCAGAACTCACCATTGACATCAGTTAATATGACGGTGGCAGCATCATGCTGTGGTTATAGTGGCTATTTGGTGGCATAACAATGATGGTCAAAGTTGATAGAAAAATATTTAGAGAAAAATTACAATCCTGTAACAAGACCTTTAAGAAAATGCAAAAAAAAAAAAAAAACTGGGGTGGAGGGTCACCTTAGAGCAGGATAACAATGTTAAGCAAATATCCATATTAAAGTTAAGCACATTTTTCATATTGAATACTTTGAAAATTACATATAATTTTTTTCCACTCAGAAATTATGCTCTATTGTTTTAGTAGTTTGTATAAACCTTTGTAAGATTAATAACTTCTACGTGTATCAAAGAATTTGAGGCATGTTTTTTTTTCTTAAACCCCCAAAATCTGAATCAGTCATAATCGGGCTAGAACCAATCAAGTCTGCAATTTGTTTTATTTAACTTTTTTTTTAACCGCAATAATCTCATTGAAAATCTTGTTTTTGATGGAGGCCTGACCATGATAGCTCCAGCAATGACTGACAGACATGAGCATCAATCAGGAAAAGTCTGATGGTTGCGTCACTAAAATAGTTGAATTATATGAGAAGCAATCTCTTTTTTTGTTGTCTTTGTCAAAATTTTAAAGCATAAACCAATTTCAACACATTATAACTAGACAAGATACTGGCAACCTCTCAGATGCAATAAGAAACCTATTTGGTGAAGAGTTATTTAGAGGTCTACAGGTGTGCAATGTGAACTGCTGAACACTACCTCCCTAATTTCTTATTAAACCTCCATTAAATGTGAAACATATTTTTCAGTGCATTTTTTGTGCAGTTTCTATGGTTCATTTCATGGTGTTTTTCAGGGCCACTGTAAACATCCACCAGCTTTAAAATGTGAGAAAAGATGGTAGGAATGATGATATTTGACAGAGACACGCCGGGCTAAATGTTTGAACCTGGACTAAAGTAATTACTGTTTACTGGAGAGCATCCAGCCATTCGTGTGCTGGAGGATAAATTGCATCACAACATAAGAGGTAAACATCACCAGTGGAAGGTATGCATTTTCTGGTGTCATGACGTAATTAAGAAGAATCTTAGGTATTGATGTTGTGATGTTGGAAAAAAAAAATTTACGCATTTTACCGAATCTGTGTATGACAAAAGAAGCGCCACTAGAACTATTTGGTATCTTAAGAATGTCTTACCTTTCAAAAAAATAAAAAACAAAAGCTGCACATTGCGACAAAGCCTCTCAGTCCCCTTATCCTTGAATGTTTCTATGTGCTCAACTAAAAAACAGCCTGTGGCAAATGTTTAGCCCCCCCACAAGCATGCACAAACCCACCCACACAACGAAGGCTGCAGAAGGATCGATTGTCGTCATAGAAACTCTGTCATTAGATAAATGACTGCTTCCCCAAGCTGTCAGATTAACTTTGACAGAACAATCAACACTATGTTATTTATGCCTGGCTGACAAAGAATCGTTCTGGCTTGGTGAGAAGCGAACAATCCTACTGTGTCCCTAGTTGTCCTATTCAGTAAAGTGTGCCATGACAAGGGTTGAGTTATGGAGCATTGGACTTCCTTTACTGTCTGTGTAGAGGCCAGCATTTGAATCGTTCGCTTATGCAGTGGAAATGGGGCCTCATTTATTGGCAGCTGGTTGGAATAGGTTTGTGCAAGCTGTGAAACTTAAACGTTCCATTTTTAATTACGTACAAAAAATAGTAACAGTGGGCTTCAAGTAAACTTTTCCTTTTTGTCCATATGCTGCCAATTATTTTAGCAAGGAAACAGATGCATAATAATAAACAGTATATGTGTGAATAATAATCATGATTATCATGACGCACAAGCTTCAACGCCACATGGGTGATGCAGATATAGGAAACATTTGTTTCGGCATGCAAGTGATTATATTTCCTATTATGTGTGAAAGAGTTTACATCATTACCCTCGGCCAAATGTTCTGTAACTTTAAACCACTGCACGTGCAGACGAATCCTTGAGTTTGGGAACAAATTATCAATGCACGGCTGCTTTGTTTCCAGTCCCAGTGTTTTTCCAAACCGTTTGATTCTCTGCTTCATGCTCTCATTTTAAATCTGTTTGGGTTTTTTTTTTCTTCTTCTCTTTTGCACGGAGGGGTATTGTTCTTTGCCTGCACAGCGGCGTTAATGAGTATGCTTAAGAACATCATTATATTTTAAGTATCATTTGGGTTTTCACAGTGGGTGATCTCGACAATAATCTGTTTTCTTGTTTCATATCCAGAGTGACAGCAGTGGGTGCCTCTTTAATACCCCAAAAATCATTAGCGCTGAGAATCTTTGGTATGCCGGAGAGAGAGCGCAGGGAGGGAGAGAGAGAGAGAGAAAGAGAGAGAGAGAGAGAGAGAGAAAGAGAGGAGGGAGAGGAAATTGTAATGAAGACGTATTAACTACGGGTAATTTGGTTGTTCTTCAGCTCGAGTTTCCCTTCGCTCTGCTAGTTGGTTTTATTTGCATTGATGTCTCCTCAGAAGTAGTTTGCTTCTCGAACAAAGGGGCTGGCGTATGTTAAGTGCTTTTGAAAACATGAACGTTCCAGCCACAAGGGTCGGGCCTGATGAAAGAGTGTGAAACGCAACGCCCAAATCGATTTTACTGTCTCCTCATTTGGTCTGGCTTTAAGTCCAAGACGCATGAACGGGACTTCTGCATGCATGTGTACATTTTTTTTTTTCGTAGAATGAAAAAGGTGTGAGAGCAAGTAAGGAAGAAAATCATGCAAATTCCCATATGAAAGCCTTATATAAAGTCTTTACAAGAGGACAGTGTGGCTTGAAAGGATGCTAATGCAGTTTGAAGGCCACCACAGCATAACACTAAGCCACTTGTAAGATACAAAGGTCAAATACTTGATTTTCATTTCCTGAACAACAGATACAATCGCATTACAGTCACACTAATGTGAATGCTGTCATTCAGCAAGAACGATGGGTGGGGAAAGGGGCAAGTGACAGGAAGCAAGGGGGTGCTTAGATAGTCTATGCACATCATTATACTCATCGCAATCTGTCAGAGCTGGGCCACGCTGGCATCATTAATTTCCTTCCATTTCCAGAAAAAAAAGCCTGCTTTTTGTTTTTCCAAATAGCTGCATTGTTGCCACGGCTCGACTATCCGTCCATCCATCTCCAGCGTACGTGTCTGCCGAATGTAAATGACGGCTCGATGCTGTCACAAAGGGCCCCAGAAAGCGAGGGCAATGCAACGACGGTGTGAGAGCTTCTCTGTGGAGCGCTGGCAGTACCATCTGTGGGGATGAGTAAACAGGAAAAGGGCACACAATGAAATTATAAGGCTTCCTCTCACTCTCCCCTCTCTCAGTGATTGATGGCCGTGATATCCGTCAAGCCATTTCACCGTATTTAGCACTGGCGCTGCAGTCTGCAGCTGTATTTTTCAGAGCACACAGTAGAATCAAAACCAAGCGGGAACGAGGAAGCGCCGCCCGATGACGAGACAATTTGACATCAACCGAAAGACGACGCACAAACACCTCGCACAGCTCCACGCTTTTGCCCTGTGAGACAAAGCCTCTTATTGGTTGGGTGGGATCAGCGAAGACTTCAGGTCAGGCAATGAGCTCAGGGAGTCAATTAAAGCAGCTCCATCTTAATAGGGCTATGATGTGGAGCCATAACGCCGTTATCTTGGCACCCGCTTGAGGTGGCCAGATCTCTTTTGTGACACGAGCCAAGTAAATAAATAGCCAAATGAGGGCGCACAAAGGCATCCGCGATATCCCAGGGCACCTATTATGCAAGGGGCAGGGGAAAATTATGCCCACAACAAATTGCTAATGATGAGCCAGTGATGTCTTGTTAGGCGACATTGTTTTCCCTCAGATCCCTTTGTGTCTGTGCCGTGTTCTCCATTTAACGAGACACACGAAAAAGCATCCGAGCAGCTCGGTGATATTTTCCCTTTTTTCTCTCTCCCTTCTCTTTTTTTCCCCTCCCCTCCCTTTTTTCTTCTTTTTCCCCCCCCCAACTTCTTCTCCATCTCTCCTTTGCAGTTAACTTGTGCCTGCGCCTCTGTTTTTCCATCCCCTCACATCGGCGGCCACTCAGAGGGCCTGATTTGGCGCATGAGAACATGCTAGAGTGGGCCTTCTCAGCAGGGAAGAGCCTTTTGATGCAGACCCCCCTGGGATCCATCCACTGAACCAGCAGTACGCATCACAGATGTGACAGCTTTCATCTAACAGTTAACTTTTCCTAATTAAAGTCCCAAGTCTAATTACACACCAGCCTATCTGATTTTTCTGAGATGGTCATAGACGTTCTGGGGGCAGAGCCCATCAAAGATCCAAGCGTCGCTGATTGGGAGGGTGGGTGTTTTTTGGAGGGAAATGGAGCCTCGCTGGTGCCCTGTGTGGGCTGTTGCCTCACCTGGGTGTTGGGGGAAGGGGGCTGCGGATGCCAAATGGCAAGGCCTCATCTAATTTGCAAAGATGCCGCTCCTGAATGCGGATGTGCAATTATGAATCCAGGAGAAAAAAATGTTAAAGGAAAAAAAAACATTCCATAATTAGCAAGGCAACTCCAAGCACAAGCAATGGAAATTAGTCCTGGTGTAATAAATTAGCTTGTGCATATATTAGATGAGACTAACACCCTTGGGGCCCTGTATTAGCAGGTTTGGTTGCACACTTCTGTGCGCTGAAAAAAAAAGGAGTGACTTTTTTTCTAAGGGTCCAATAAGGGAAATTTCTCCTCTTTTATTTACAACTTATTCCCACCTTATCATCTGGGTGTGGTCTCTTTGTCTTTAACACGCCGCATGGGCTACTACAATGTGCAGCTTCAACTCTCGGCACAGTCTGGCAGCCTTCATAGATCTGTAATCATTAGATATTTTGTGCTGCATTTTGCATTGATTAGAGCTACCCATTGCTCCCCAGCTATTTTCTCCGGCTCCGATAAACAAATCTGAAATTAGAACCAGTTGAGATGAGCTGGGAGGAAATTTGCATCAAAATAACAGTGTGCAGCTAACAAACCGAAATCAGATAGCAGCAACAAAAGCTGGCAAATTGCAAATTAAAAGGCATGATGTAAATGGTGTGTTGTCATTAAGCTGCAGCAGCCATATTTGGGGGAGGGAGGAGAGGGAGAACGGGGTGATGGGTTGTTTGGTGGTGGTGGGGACTCATGCTGCTGGTTGCGATGAGTCTTATCCAGAGCGATTATTCATACTTGTCCTTCTGCTTGAATTAAAGCAAGAGTGCTGGAGCCAGTTAAAGCCAAATACTTGAATGGCTACTGAACTCTCACCTTCGCGCGCATCCATTTAGCTCACAAATGAAAGCCAAGTACAGTCGGTGGAAAGGCATAATGGGTCTTTCTTCTTGCAGAGTGTGGCCATTACATACTAATTTCTTCTCGAGGCTCTCCATGAATTTAAACACTTGGCTGGAGCTGCTGAGTCTTGTGCTGATACAAGCCGCTCCAACAATGCCAGCATAGAAGGTGCAGTCATATGCGCTGGCCACAACTGAGAGCTATAGTGGAGGACAACGGCTTTGTTTTTTTCTTTTGTTTTTTAACGATTTCCTTGCTTCTTCGTTGTGCAGTTTTCAGCTGTGGTTATTTTTTCATTTAGTTTGAGCATTTACCTTACCCTTTGCATTTTTTTTCTCCACATACATACTTAAAAGATTTAGTCAGATAGATGTTTTTTTTTACCACAAGTGATACGGCTCATTGCATAGGGCGTGAATGTTTCCTGGGGTGAAAGAGGCACATGGAAAAATAGCTTAATAAATGCATTTTATTTGTTTTTTAATTTTATTTGTTGTTTTACACTGAGGGCAGTGTCAAACAAGATGTGTCTGTCTATCTCTGTCTGCCTGTCCATTCTCTATAACGCAAGAACAGCCACCAATTTCTTAGATTTGTATAGTATATATGGCTATTATGTATGCTTTTTTTTAGTGTCTACTTTACTTATTCACTCTTTTTTATACCCATATCTTCCCCAGTCTTTCTCCCACCTCAAAAAATCTTGGTAAGCTAATTTACTATTAGGTTTTTGCAAGAATATTCTTCCTCTCAATCCAGTTTGTGTTATGAAAAAAAAGCTACAGCCTATTGTGTGTTTGTAAAGCAAGTGTCCTTACTCAGTTGCTGTGGTCCGAGCCATCCATTACCATTATCACCCAGCCCACATTGTTGATGAGTGGTATTTTTGTGCCAGATTACTCACTGCACATCAGTAGCACCCAGGAGGCAGTGATTTAATTATGCAATTAGTCTGGTGGATGATTAAATGGCTTAATTAATAGAGGCAGATTGGGAATTTGGCTAGAGTTGACAATATTTAGCTAGCTCACTAGTTTGTGTGGATCTTTCAATAATTAGGCTTTAGCTCTTTTGTTCAGTGTAATGCACTGGTATGATGAGTGCCATGATGGAGAGACATCCTATTGCAAGACTTCAAAGCCCAGTATTCATTTGGCTATTAGGAAATTTAAGTGGCATTCTTTTCAATGTGGCTTTCCATAATATTGGCTAGTATTTTTGTTAACTAGATAATAACTCTACTCGCTGATTCAATAAAGATGAGCATCAGCCACAGCAGCAAATGTAACTATAACTGTGTCTCACTTTCGGGCTCAGCTGTTGCTCGGTAGGAATAAGATTTCACACTTCATGCCTGCTTTGGAGTCATTAGATTTCCCCGTTCCCTGCTTTTCTCCTGTGGTTTGAGGCTGGATCGTCAGACAGGATGTTTTTCTTCTCCTTTCTGTGGTCAGTGCTTTTGTCGTATTTACTGGATTAGTTCAGCTCTGAGCTCCCTAACGCAGCGTAGTATACACCTGTTCATCTGATTGACGGCCTGCGGGGACCAGAGGCAGACAGTTATTTGCTGCCTGTTTGTTTGCTAGTGCGCCGAGATATACTTCGCCGAGTTACTAGATTGTGAGGTAGCGTCACTGGTGAGGAATGCAAGCTATTTTTGTCAATCACAAATAGTTGTGGCAAAGGAACGATCACTGAAGCATGCCGTCTCCAGAGTCGAGCGGTGCTTGCTGTGAGTGCATATTGTTTGCAGCACTTGACACCAGAGCGTGAGGCTGAGAGAAGCCGCTCACCGGCCCTTAGAAGTGTGACGTTTTCTTGCTTGTGGAGAAAGATGACACTGTCTGCTAGGATACTACTCAACATAATTACTGCCGGCACGTGAGAGTTTGTGTTATTTCGTCTTTGACATTGTGGCAGAACATCAATAATAGTGATATATATATATTATATATATATATATATATATAATTTTTTTTTACATCTTTGAGGAGTGGTGCTTTATTGCTTTCAATTTGCACATTCTGGCGTTAAGTCAGTGGTTTGACCTCACTGGCTAATCCGAATGCTTTGCATAGCTTCAACTTCCCAGCTAAATTTTGTAAATCCTGTTTTCACGCCTCATTTTTGTAGCTGGAACTTTTTAAATAATTTGCTGCAGTCTGTCTCTACGCTTATACTGTTGTCAGACAATTCTCTCTAGCTGAGCACGAAGCCAATACAGTAGATGCAATTACACTATTTTAATTGCACCTACTCAGCAGTCATAATCAAATGGACAAATTACTAAGTGAGCAATTTTCCATTTTTGCTGTACAGAATTGCACTACTAGAGGCTTCAAAGCTGAAAATAATAAATTGCTTTTTATTTTGCACGGTTACATTATCCCTCTTCATTTTGAGGCTTTTCCCTGTTGAACGGTTGGCAGTTTTGGGTTGAGTCCAGTGAATCCAAGTGACTTATCATCTCAAGAAAGGACAATCTAAATACATGGTGATTCACATAAGCAAGGAAAATGACAAATGATTTTCAGATATTTTTTTTACAAGAAGAAATTGGAAAAATGTGGTGTGTGTTTATATTCACCTCCTCCAATACTTCAAAAATAAAATCAAGTGCAATAAAACACTTTAAGAATGATCTTAATTAGAACTGACAGAAACTCATTGTCAGTACATTTATGGCATATTTTTTGCAGATGTTTTCAGTAGGTTTGTAGTTTTATTAATTAATGCACTATAGTTATGATTCATAATAACTCAATAATACTCAAAGAACAAAATTAGGAAATGCTCTGCTAGTCTTTGTCCCCACCCCATGCATATTTCCAAATTATGCTGAGTAGATATTCAAATTGAGAAAGAAGAATGAGAGTTCTTCTTTTTTGCTTTGTTCAACAAAAAGGCTCGCCAAATACTAGATTCAAATGTAACACTCGGTTTTCTAAACAAAAAAAATAAAGTCTACCTGAATGCAAATAATAGAGAAAATTTATAAGGAAACAACATTTGCATTGCTATCTGCTCTTAATACTTCTGCTTTTGTTTGCAAAGGTCGTAGAAATTTATTATTCAAGCATGATCAAATTATTGCTCACCTATTATTACTTTTTGCTGGACAAATGAACACCACTGAAAAAATATTGTGACACCATTCAAAAGGCTGAATATGCAATTGGCATGCAAAATATGCATTTACACGAATGTATCAGCCAAAGGTTTTTACATAACAAACTGCCTTCTACATGATTAATATTGTTATTATTATATATATGTGATATATTACATCACACTCGCTATTTTTTTTGTCTTCAGCTGAATTAGGTGCTTTATTCGTTATCATGAGGAATAACGTAAATAAAAGCAATTTAAATGACAAAGACAGTTAAAGTCCAGAGATTTGGACATATAAATACAGCAATAAATACAGACGCCGCTGAAAGGAGTTGTGAGATGTCCTTGTGCTGGAATAAGGGACAGTGTGCATGTACTGTGTACCCTGTTGAACTTGAAGAGGGTGTCGCTGCTGCTGTCAGCAGCCTGTCTGTCAGTCTGCCATCGTGGGATTGAGACATCAACCTAATCCATGTTTACACGGTCCTGCATGTGTCATGCCTAGCCGTTAACCACACAGAATTAGGCTTGCGTTTGACACCTCCTGCAACCTGCCACTTGAACCCATCATCTACTTTCGGGTATCAAAGTACAGCTCCAGCACTCCGTAAGCAGTTACGGCATTGTCAAGGGCCCAGAAGGTAAAAATAAAACAGGGGTCTCTATAAGGGGATTGAGGTGTGTGTGTGTGTGTGTGGGTGTGTGTGTGTGTGTGTGTGTGTGCAAGGAGAGACGATGGATGGCTATGGGTAAGTGCCACTCCTTGAATATCCTCTCCTGCTCCCTTCCCCACTCTACCTCTCTGTCCTTCATTCTCCTCATGGGCAACTCTCTCCCACATTCTCTCTATCTTCCTGTTTCCCTGTCTCTGTTGCTTACTCAGAAAAGCTGCCAGTGTTTACTTCTCCTTATCCGGGTTTCTAATCCGCCACCAGTAAAAGAGTCCACTAAATGGATGGCGTCAAGAAAAAAAAAAAAAGGGAGAGAAGATGGGGGGTGGAGGGGAGAGAAACAGGCAGAACCATTAGAGGAGGGTTTATCAGTGTCGCTCAATCTGTTATCACTCCTGTCCCTCTGTCCCCCACCGGCCGACAGCCACCACCTCCCTCCCTTGTCACAGAGCTACTGATAATAACCTCAACCAGTCAGTAAACTCGCACACAAACAACCCACTGCCGAGTGTATTTGCGCATGTCTGTTCTACACCATTGTTCAACTACCTTGCCATAGGTGAGAATGTATGTTATGGTGGAGCGCTGCCAGTCACTTTCTGATCCACGTGAAAACAGCTGCGGTGGAGAATAAATAATTACACACTTCCCTCTCTCTCTCTCTCTGTTCTTTCTTTTCATCAAGGGTATACTCTCAGTTAACTTCCTGAGCCCGATCACAAAGGGTACAAGAAATAACATCATCTCCAGAAAACCCGAGAGGAGACTCTGAGTGTCCCTGAGGGCACTTTGAGGTGTGAAGCGGGTGCTCCAGCACATCCCAGCTCCGTTTTGTTAGCACAGGCGCCACTGGGACTGAGCGAGGAGGGCTAGAGTTTACCTTAAGGATAAATGTCAGGGGGATCGACTAAATTAGATTCTCCCTGCATTAAGACATCAATGGCCGCTGGAGTGAGTGTGTGAGTCCTATGTGTGGAGCTCGAAACTGGAGTGGCGGAATGAGCCGCTTGCTCCGTCCCATTTGGGACAAAAGACATGTAAGCAATAAAGATTCAAACAAAAATGAAATTTATCCTCATCACCAATGTCTAGCATTACTATTTTCAATTTCAAATGAAATTATTTTGGATGTAACTGCATCTGCTTTCATCTTTTCTGCTTGTTTTTTTCTTTCAAAGTGTTTATCTTTTGCTCTTTTTTATTTTTCCTGTTGACACCTCAAACTTCAATGTATTTTCTGGAGGCTATTTCTTTACTTTTGAAGGACCAGCACAGAGTGCATATGATTTGGTTTTTACAAATGGCAATCTGTGAAATGCACCTGACTTGTGGAACTTAGTATCCCAGATTCAAAACTTTCCAAAATCAAATTTCACTGTAATTACAAATGCATGTCTTTTTGGGTATGTCTCTATGAATTTTTAATATATACAGTTTGATCGCATTCTCCTGTGCTTTGCAAAGTTGCTCAAGTCCAATCAGATTGAATGGGTTTGTAAATTGCTAAGAAAAAAATATTGTTCAAAGTTTGGCATTGTCTCTTTTATAACCTAACCCTGCTTTGAGCTTCTTTACAATTTTATCCCCAACTAGTCAGGTGGGTTATTTTGTCTTCACTATGCTGTTTATTTAACTAACATTCTCTAATAAACTTCTGAAATCTTCGGACAGCAGCTGTACTTACTTTGATGCCAATTAGGTGACTTTAGAAGGGAACATATTTTATTTAAAAGAATAAAAGTAAAAGGGTCTTAGTACATATGTAAGGAACTCTTCCAATTTAACTAATAGAAATGTTAAAATAATGTTTCCTTCAGCTTTCCACCTGATATATTTTAGAATTAAATAATGTGTTTGGTTCTGATGTAAACAAACATGGAACATTTTAAGAATTGGAAATCTGCATCACTCTGTGGAGCCAGTTTGAGGTTAAACGGACTTAAAATTCTGCATATTCAGCTGAGCAATGTCACAATGTGCATCTAATTATTCATTATTCATTCAGATTTAATAGAAAGATAAAGTGTAAATAGTGCTTGGCACTAATTCTAGAAATGGGGACAGAATTGTTACTTATAGCTCAAATCGCGGGTGTTGGAAACTGGCTGGAATCGATGAGAGCGCTGCAGTTGCATCGTTGCAGGTTAGTCATCCCACCTACAGCTAACACATTTGAGAATACAGACAACAGTGCCCGATAAACATGCTGGCTATGAAATTTATGTGAAACTGCAGACGGGAAATGACTACATTTGGATACGGCTTCTGTAGGTAATTTGCTGTGACAATATTACCGCAGGCTTTATTAGAGCTTCTGTTTTACAGATTTTGATCTCTCCGGCTAGGTTTACGGGAACAGGAGAAGGGGTGTGTGTGGGGGGAATGGCTGGTTCGGAGTGACATCTCTGCCACTTGGTCCACGCTCAGTCATTTAGAAGTAATGGCCGTGACCACTACCTCCATGTTTACATAGTAGTGGTCTCCCAGCACACAGCCGGTGACAAATTATAAAAGCCGGGCCTCTGCAGCCTGCCTGCATTTCATTAAACTTTAACTTCCCTTATCGGCAGCAACAGAGGATGGAATAATAAAGGGTGACAGGTATCTAAAGATGTATGTTTGGACTAGGGGACAGGAACAGCATGAGAGCCCCAGCCAGCTTTGTCACCAATGAAGGGGCATATGTTGCAGGCTATAAAAACCGAAGGCAGATGTTGCTGTTTTACTGAAGCTGGGAGAGGCTGATGGTGCCTCGCACATATGTCCACCATGAATAGCTGTCTGTGTCATGACTAATGTCTCTGGCTGACAAAATAAATAAAATAAAGATGGGAAAAAGGGAAAGTGCTGTTGTAGTTTTTAATATGTTTGTTTCCATCAAGCAATGATTTCATCTTCCTAACTACCGCCCCCAATTGTTTGGAAATGCAGAATGCTCTTTTAACTATTTTAAAAGATATTTTCTAAAACGTGTATAATGTGTCCACAACATTCCACTAAAGATGAGAAACAGAATCATAATGAGAATCTTTGAATAGCAATAGAAATAGCAACAGCGTTGGGAATATGTTTTTAAATTGAAATTATTTAGTTTTCCATAAGACAAAATAGCTTCAATTGTAATTGAAAACAATCTAGTTCTCAAATTTGAATGTGTTGCTTTTCTTTTTCAAACCCATATAGGTTTAAAAATAATATAAAGTGGCTCCAACATATGTATAAATGCACCTAAATATTTCAGTAAGTGAGTTTAAAATGGTCAGACTAAGTACTAATAACTTGGAAATCCTAATTCAGACCAACTATGTCTGTTAGACAGGAATCCTCGGATTGACGAATATTCAACAATAACGTCCAAGAAACTCTGTGAACATCTAAGAGAAACCCAAGATTTAAATAAGTTGGAAAAGTCTTTGGAGTCACTTCTGAAGAACTGCTGAGGATATCTCTTCAAGTAATTGTATATTGTACAAGTTATTTGAATGAATCATGCCTTTGCTCTGCCGGAACAGAAGTGTCCCTGTCCACAGGGAAGCAAGCCATTACCATGGATTGAGTAATTTTTGACAATGAAAGAAGTAAGATTTGCAGCCTGCAAGCTTTCTGGAGAAAGCTTTAAGATCAGACCAAAACAAGGATTGAAATATTTTGTCACAATAGCAGGAAGAAAACTTGGAGGAGTCAGGGTGAGGGTTTAAAACTTAAAAAATACTGTAAAATATGGTGGTGGAAGTATCATGCTAAGCATTGTCAAATATCTTATAGAACTTGAACCTAAAGCTTCATGACTGTAGTGGCTTAGTATATAATTTTTATCCTGAAATTCTTTGACAGTGCATCTATTACTTTTATATTAAAGTGGATGTGTTATCGAAAATCAACTGTTTTGAGCTTTATATCATTTTGTAATGTTATTCCCTCATCAAAAACGTACCTGGAATGCTGCTTTTTTCCTTCATGCATTTTTGAGAAATCTCCCATTCAGGTGTTCAAAACGTTTGGTTTCATCGAACGCTGTTTTACCACTCAGCTTCTCGTAGGAGCTGAAGTCTCCACGCTGAGGTTCCGTCTCAGAGTTCTCTCCCCTGCAGCTTTCTCATTCAGTTCCTACAGACTAGTGGCAGCAGCAGTTAGCAAACAGCTGCTTAAAAACAAGGACAAATTAGTATGTAATTGATTTGAGTTTTTTGGAAATGACAGCAACTGAAATTAAGTTTATTCATACTACATTTTTACTTTATTGCCAATTTTCTTTTCATTTTTATTATATTTTATCAAACTTAATTTTATCTATTGTTTTGTCATTTATCGATCTGTGATGTTGTGAAGCACTTTGGTCAGCTGAGGTTGTTGTAAATGTGGAACTGCGAGTCATACAAACTACTTCTCAGTCTAATGCTCCTACGAACTGCTGCGAGCGGCATAATGGAAAAGCACTGTAGTGACGATGTGCTAAAGATGGCGTGTCAGAAAGAGCAAGAGCTTCTTAAGAGGCCGAGGCCAAATTCAAAGCAGCAAATTGAAAAGTCAAATTTCTTCCAAGTTCAAGTTGAAATCTTAAGCATTTTTATAACAACTGAAGGTAACAGTTTTGATTTTGCACTAAAATTGCACCAGGTACCTTTAAAATACATGCTATATTAAAATTTCAAGATAAAAAATGGCTCTACTCCTAATTTTCTTCTTCCTGGAAAGTGCCCTTCTGAAGGTGGGAACGAATTTCTGTAAAAAGAAACGCTCCTAAATTTACACCCCAAAGAAGTTTTACAAATGTCTACTATAGACGACACGCTATATAGTACATCTCAGGTAGATATACTTTCTGCTTCTGCACAAAAAAACTTTAATGGGCTGGACTGTGCGTACAACTGTAATATTACATTTCTGAGATATTTTAAATGCATAAAAGGCAGAAAAAAACAGATGAACTTTATATAATAGCAATGTACTCATAAAGCACTCATATTGCTTGTGTGTAAAGCTGAACATAAACTAAATATGGCTGATTTAGAGATGTGTCTTTGACTGTGAATGAGTGAGTCACAAAAAAAAATACTTGAGGTATGCTGTCATTCATTATTAGTGAGAACAATGGGCCTCAGCTTTGCCAGTCTCTCTCTCTGCTTGTGTTTTTTTTTCCCCACGCTGAGGCCTCTCTGAAATCCACTCTACACAAAAAGACCCCTCAGAAAAGAAAGTTGGATCTCAGGCATAAGTTGGATGAGGTTTATATCTCAAAAGGACAATGTGGCAAGGCCAACATTAAACCATGTTAAGATCTTCTGAGAGAAGCAGCTGATTGATTCCATAGAACCTTGTTTATCAAGGCCACCAGGTTCGAACCAAAGATATTTGGAATGTGAGGAAGAAAGAGGCAGTTACTGCAACAAAAAGCCTCTGAAGCGGCCTTTGTAAGCATCTGAAAGGACCTATCTACAGCAGGCTAGGCTCTCCCGTCGAGCTGACGAAAGACTACCATGTAAATAAAAGCCAAGGGTGAGCTCACAATTTTGCCTGCTTGAATGAAAATGGCCACAATAACATTAGAGATGCATGCAAAAATAAAGCCAACCATCCCTTTCCCTGAAATGCTCAGCAGGAGATTACGCTTTATGCAGCCTTGCAAATATGAATTTCTTGAGCATGTTGAGTCTAAGTAAATCCTGTTCTCGTTCAAAATTTGATAATTATATTCATTTTGCCAGATGACTGATTGTCAGGTAAAATGTGCTCAGCCTGCTATATTCGTTTTAAAGTCCAGGTACCTGGTGTCAGTTTGTAATTGCCGCCCATTTTATGAGCGAAGCCGTTTCCTGGCTGACAGGCAGCCAAAGCGCATGCTAAGATAAGGTCAAATCTGCCGTTTTCTCCTAGGTGTTGCTGGATGGAGGGTATTGGGCAGCCTGGGGAGGAGTCTATGTGGCTGAGATAGCCTCCTCCTGCAGGCG